>CAOKZL010002390.1:0-203813 GCA_948472985.1 Iguana delicatissima | reverse complement strand
CTTTGCCTGCCGTGATAAAGTTGCCAGGCAACTTTATCACAGCAGTTATTTCAGCCTGATGATGTGAAGTTTCAGTTGTTTCAGCATGATGATGTGAACAAGAGACTTGAATTTGCTAGCATGGGTAAACTTGGGTAAGCAGTCCATCTTGGCTAATAAAATCTTGTCCATCTTTGCTGATTGATTGGGTAGGTCCAAGGAGTGGTAAATGCCTCACTATTCCAGGAGGAGGTGCCTGATGCCTTGAAGGAGACTGTGGTGTACCCACTTCTAAAGATGGCCTCCCTGGTTTCAGAAGCATGTGAGGAGTACCACTCTATTACTAATATTTCCTATCTGGGCAAGATGCTTGAATATGCAGCAGCTGGACAGCTTCAGATGGTCTTGGAAGAAACAGTTTATCTGAACCCATTTCAGGCTGGGGTATGGTATTGACATGTCTTTAGTTGCCCTGATTGATGACTATTTGGGGTGGGGTGGGGCAGAGATGGAGAATGTTACCCCTTGATCTTGGATCTCTCAGCAACTTAGGTGCTGTTAATTGTGGTATCCTACTGGGCCAACTCCATTGGATGGGCATGAGAGGCACTCTGGTTCTGCTCCTGTCTGTGAGGCCAATTCCAAAGAATGGCTTGGGAGAGCTCCTGTTTAGCCCCATGACCCTTGTGCTGTGGAGTGCCACAGGGTTCCATCTTGTCTCCCACGCTATTCAAGATATATATAGTTGCTGGGAGGCATCACTAGGAGTTTTGGAGTAGAGTGCCCTCAGTATGCTGGTATGTTGTTGGGGTCACCTAAGACTGCATGTGCTGGAGCAATGCGTGGATACTGTAATGGGCTAGATGAGGACCAATAAACTCAAACTGAATCCCAAAAGTAAAAGCTCTGTGGATTGATGGTTCTCAGCTTTGGGAATTGGGTGAGCTACTGGGAATGCTCTTGGATCCATCTCTGTCACTGAAGCCCCAGGTGGACTTTGTGGGTCAAAATGCTTGGGGTTAGCTTGACTGATCCACTACTTGTGGCCTTTCCTGGACAGGGATAAATGTAGCCACATAGTCCATGAACTGGTAATTTGCTGATTAGACGTTGCAATGCACTCTGTGTGCATTGCAGCTGCCCTTGAAGCAGCTTGGAAGCCGTAGCCTGTGCAAAATGCAGCAGATAGATTAACTGGAACACCATATAGAAATCCCATAACAAATTTTAAAAGATTTGTTCTGACTGCCAATACACTTCTAGTCTGAATTCAGGGTGTTAGTGATAATGTTTAAAGCCCTAAGTGACTTGAAGGAGTGCTTCTCCCTATTTATATGCCTGCCTGAGAACTGAAGTCTGTTGGAGGAGCCTACTCTGTTTCCGATTGTTTTGCAAAATATAAAGGGGAAGGACAAGGGAGATGGTTTTCTTGGCTATGTGCACCACTTGTGCAATGTCCTCCCCATGGAAGCCCAACTGGCATGAACTTTGGTTTCTTTTTTAGTACCAGCCCACAGCATGGCTTTTTATTAAAACCTTAGGGACCTAATGGATTTTACCCAATTTGCAGATGTGCAATAGTTTGTGTTATTTCAGGGTATTTCAACTGGTTTTAAGTTGTCTTAAGTAATAAATAATTTAATATCCTTCTAAATTTGAAAAATTGTTTTTAAAAATTTTCTAAATTGGTTTTGCTATATGCCAGCATGAGATTCTCAGATATAAGACAGGATATAAATACTTAAATAAGTAGGTACCCTATTTGCTGGCATATAAAACTCACTCCCCCCCCCGAGAAATACTGTTTGAAAATGGGGTGTGTCTTATATACCAGTGTATCTTATATGCTGAAAAATAATATTTGCCAGTGTATAAATGGGACGCATCTTATATACCGGTGTGTCTTATACACCAGCAAATATGGTTCTTGGCCAGGTCTTAACAGCACTTACTCCATGGTTTAACTCTTCTCCTTTCCCTTGAGACAAATTGTTCAGAAAAATTGCACTTTATTGTAGAAGGATTTGGCTTTTAATTCAGATTTGCTGTCGTTTGCTATGGAGAAGGCAATTCATTCTTCTTATGCATGTGTAGGTCTTAGGGATTTCTGCCTTCCAACGTGGTTGAGATGCTTACCAGTAAAAGTGTGTATGTGACTTCTGCTGAAGTTGAATTGTTGTGCATCTCATACTTATTGTGTTATCTGCAGTTGTTCATCCTGTGCTTCATTTGAAAGACTAAATAGAAAGACAGATCTAAACAGTTGTTACCCATTGTGGTCACAGTCAGCTTCTATATATTATGTTGTATATTGCAGTGTGTGTGTGCCTTCAAGTTTCTTGTCAAACTCATGGCAACCCCATGAATTTCATATGGTTTTCTTAGGCAAGGAGGTGGCTTTGCCAGTTCCTTCCTCTGAAATATAGCCTACATACAGTACTTGGTATTCATTGGTGGCCTTGTTACCCTGTGTGCTGGGGGTCCCGGGAGGGGCACCCAAATAACCAAACCACAACAACAAAAGATGGGGAAATTAACCGGAGCACTCACTTAAGCTAACGAGAGGCAGGGTAACTTTGCGAGGATCTTTTAACCCTATGTGTACGGGGTCAGGTCAGTCAAGCAGTCAGATAGTTTTAAAATAGCAAAATTGATGTTTTATTAAGAACAGACAGACACTTAAGACAACACAGCCACACAGCTAACTAAGAAATAAGAAATGAGAGTTTTCGGGGAAATGGGTGATACGATACCTTTCTCGTAGTCCTGAAGAAGCTGGAGATGGTAGTGAGGAAACTCAGCGTGGTGGCCGAGGCGAGCTCGCCCGACAAAGCGGCAGCAAGGCTGGATGGTAGTCCGGAGCGATCCGAGCGGTCCGAGGAAGCTCTTGGAACTGGGGGGTTTTATAGGGAAAAATATGACTGTGGGCTAGTCTGTACTTGGGAGAGAACAATGAGGTTTGGGCGCGAGACAATGTCTCCGAAAGGTCAGAATTTAACATGATTGAGTTAAGTTCAAATTGACAATAGGATAGCCAGTATGCAGATGCAGCTTGCCTGGGCGGTGGAGTGTCCAGCTCGCAAGGGTGGCTGCTCGGGGCAGGGGGCTCTTTGTATTAGCACGCATCCTTAATGAAGTGTTTGTTTCGGGAGGTCTCCTAAAGCAAGATCTGGCTGTGTCTGGCTTGCTTAGGTATAAACAGAAATGATTCAGCATTTAATAGCCATGCCTAGCTTTGTGCTTGTTCAGGGGCCTCATAAACACTTGGCTGAGGGTGGCAAAATAAGACCGAATTGTGATATCAAAATGATATCAAATTCCTACCGAAGCCAGGCCAGTTCACGGTGATAACAGCCTCCTATCCAAGTACTAACCAGGGCTGATTCAGCTTAGTTTTCATGATCATGTGAGATCTGTGCCTTTCTGAAATATAAATGAAAGCTTAGCTGAATCATTCTTGAGTATAGTATACACAGTTAGCTAATGCAATTGGCTAATGTGAGACAACTCAGCCATGCTTTTATTATGACCCCCTGAATCTACCCAGTCAATCAACCAAGATGGGCAAGATTTTACTAGCACAAATTTCACAATAATAATAAGCAGCTTGCTTTTTCTCCAGCACATTCATTTAAAAGGCTCAAAATTTAGAATGCAGAACAAACGTTTAGGAGTGGAATAAATCTTTGTAGCATTTCACATTTATGAAAGCGTCGTTGTCATACTTATTCTCATCTTCCTTTTTTCTTTGTTAGTTGCATTAGGTGTCTTATGGACTACCTGAAACAAATATCTTGGACCACTGGGTGGTCTAACCACAGAACTGTTGGTTAAAGATAAAAGCAAAAGGGCATTCATTTCTTTGAGGTTTGTTCAAAGCAGCTGTTTCTTGGAATGGGAAACTGTATTCCCCATCCAAGGTATACTAAGCAAGTTGCATTAAACAGGTGCCTATCATTTTGATGCCCTCACCCCCATGGATAAAAACCACACACACACAAATAAACTTGAAGTTCCTTTTATCTTCAATGAAGCCAGACTAAATGCCTTAGTCTTTGGAGCCTTTCTCATTCTCTGTGCCTTCAATATTTCTGACTCTAGCGCAAACAGATGTTTGTTGCGTGTGGTATCTATGTGGGTCTGTTAATGTTTCCCAGCCAACTGAAAAATATGGTATAATTTTAGTTAGATGTATAAACATGATCTTTTTTTGGTATATAATATTTCTTGACCTTTTATAGGTCACTTATCTTCTTTCAGAAGGGCCTCACATTTTCCTTCTGCATTCGTGGAATGAATTCAGCAACGTGAAGGATATGATGGAGAAGTACACTATAAACATGAGTGCTAACATGACAAATATTAGATTCATCTGTGTTATTGTTGTTTTAGTAAATAAGGAAGATAGGAGGGCTGGTTACATGTTACATTCCAGCTGGTCCCTGAAATCCACTCTTACTCCACAATTTGGAGGTGATGAATATAGGATAAAAGGCTCTTTGTTGATATGTTTCTTTCTGATAATTCTTTGTATATTGTTCTTGTTGTTGTTGTTATAAATCTTTACTTATATGCTGCTTTTTTCCCAGGTTGGGACTCAAAGTGGCTCACAACCATTAAAAAGACATAGTTTAAACCCATAGAATACAAAATTTAAAACATAGTTAAACAATTGAACAACACAATATCTAGTACATTCTATCGGACAAGCCACATACAATCACAAATCAAATACCTGTTTGAATAAAAATGTCTTTACCTGATTGCAGAAAGATAGTAGCCAGTCTGACTTCTCTGAGAACGGAGCTCCTGATCCGGGGCAGCCACCTTTTATGAGGACAGACCTAAGTTTTTAGTAGCTATAACAGCCCTTGCTTTTAAAATGTTGCGTTCATTCCTCCTGAAGAAAAGAGGGGTGAGAGAGCCCAGATCTTGGAATGTACTTTAAAAAGAAATCTGCTATAGTTCCATTTTTTTAAAAAAGAAGTAAATCACTAAAGTACTTGTTGATGTAATATATTAGTAGCAATTCAAAGTGCTGGTTTTGACCCATAAAGCCCTATACAGCTTGGGTCCAGGTTATCTGAAGGACTGTATCTCCCTTTATGAGCCCATTAGAGCTCTAAGATAATCTGGAGAGGCCCTTCTCTCTGGCCCTTTCTGCAGCAACCTCCCATCTCACCACGGGAATGGGACAAGGACAGGACTGCAATGACACTTCTGCATGATGTCATTGTGGTCCCACTCCTCTTCCATCCCCGGGTGGCTCAGTCATGGGTTAAATCATTGATGGGTTATCAGTGACCCATGGCCGCACCACAATCCCATACTTACCTGTTCTGCAGAAAGGCAGGAAGTGGGATGGTGGGACTTCCTGCCTCAGCACAGCCTGGGAAAGTACCTGGCTATATTGCAGAAGGAAGCAAGATGTCCATAGCGCTCCCTTCTGCAGGGAGCTGGTCCTGCATGGAGGGAAGTGCTGCCATCGCGCTCCCTTCCCAGCAGAGCTGCTTCCGGGATTGCCACTGGATGCTACTGCAAGAAGATAAGCTGTGGAAATGGCCTCTGTCTCACCATCTTCTCAGGCTCGTTTGTTGGCAACAGGGGAGACAGCCTTCTCAGCGACTGCTCCCAAACTTTGGAACTCCCTCCCTAGAGAGACCAAGATGGCTGTGTCCTTGTTCTTCCATTGGTAGGTGAAAACATTATGTGCCATCAGGCTCTTATAAACTGACTCAGTTTGGGCTTTTTAAGACTGTGCAGTGCTGTTTTTAAGGTTTGCACATAGTGTTTCAATGAATTTTTACATTTTTAATTTTTAATGTTTTAACTTAATAAATTGTTTAATTGTTTTATTAATGTTCTTGTATTTTTTAAAGTTTCTGCTGTTTTGAATACATTGTTAGCCACCTTGGGTCCCATTATTGGGAAAAAGGCAGGATATAAATGAATAAAATAAATAAAATAGGCAAATTAGTAGCATACTACTATTAAAAATTATTTCATATTAAAAATACTGTTAAAATATAAACATGCCCTGAATCACCTCAAGAGCAATGTTTTCGGTATAAAAAGTTAACATTACTTGTTTATTTAATAAGTGTGCTAAAAAAAAGAATAATAATGTCATTTCATATTCTTGTTATCATGAAAATGGTACACCACAGGGAACAGGGGAATCAAGTTCTCCGTCCAGACAAATGGTGTATTGGAAAATCAGGGCCCATAGATACTCTTTGGTCGGCAGGGACAATGGTATCATTGGCCACCCACACTCATGTTCCTGTGTTCCTACTTAGTTTAGAGGCAGTCTTCACAGTAGTGGGGGTATGGATTGTTCTCAGCAACCAAAATGTCATTGTGAACTATCCCTGTTGTAATAAAAACTATTGTGGGATGGCTTGGTCTTAAATAGGCTATTAAGACATATTAGCATTGCAAAGACTTGTTCCTCATGAACATGAAACTGCTTGAACTGTTTTAGTGACAATGGATCAAAATTACTGCATCAGTTTTTGGGATGTGGTTTCCATTGAGGCTGTCAAGATGTGTGCCTGCTTGAGTTTCAAATGTATTACTCTATCTCTGTAGATAGGCTCCAAGAAAGGCTCTGGCTGTGAAAAAGCAGCCTGACTACACGAATTGTTGTTGTTGTGTGCTTTCAAGTCATTTCTGACTTATGGCGACCCTAAGGTGATCCTATTATGGGGTTTTCTAGACTGAGGCCATTTCCACATGACACTCTTTTAGCGCGATGATTCCACTTTCAACCTCCTATGGAATCCTGGGGTTTGCAATTTTGGGAGGGGCCGAGTGGCCTCTCCTGGAACTGCAAACCCCAGGATTCCATAGAAGGTTGAAAGTGGAATCATTGCACTATAAAGGTGTCATGCGGAAATGTTCTGAGAGTATGTGATGTGTCCAAGGTCACCCAGAGGGTTTCTGTGGCTGAGTGAGGAATTGCAACCTGGTCTGTAGGGTCGTAGTCCAATGCTCAAACCAGTACAACATGCTGGCTCTCAACTGTAGGAATACTTGGCTTTTACGTGAACTCACTGAGCAGTCTCACACACTTTTTAAATATGGAGAGCAGAATGACATATGCTGGAATCCTCACTTGCTTTTTATTGCCCACTGGGACCATCTTCCAAGAATGATAGGATGTCTGTAAGATCCAGCGGCTGTGTCACCTAAACATCACAATTCAAAATATCAAAGGTTTCAGGAAGTTAATATTAATAGAGTATAATTTTCCTTACCTGTCTCTGGGGGGAGATGGTTAATAAAGGGAACAGGCATAGCTCTAGTGCTGAAAACTTTGACCAATATTCTCCTGTGCTCAGGTCCCAAAGTGCCTTACTGAAGTAATTAGGAGGTACGGGAGATGGAGATGGAGCTTCAAGCAGGAAAGCGTTTACCTTATTTGGGTGGGGGCAGACATCCAGGCAACCCTATTAGACCTGTTCGGCAAGCATTTGGCTCGTAATTCATGTGGCAGAAGAGTCTCTGAATGAGGTGTGCTGTACTTCTGTCTTTTAAATTATACTTTAAATGTGCTTTAAAGCATTTTAACTTTGTGGTTTTAATAGAATAGTTTGTTTAATTATTCTAAAAACTTTGCGCTAATAGCTTTTCAGCTGTACTTTGTTTTAATTTCTTGGCTCCTCTGCTGGGAGAAAGGTGGGGGGTGAGTGGAGGAGAGAGGGAGGGAAGAGAAAGAGAGAGAGACAGAGAGGCAGAGACAGGTCGAATAGTGGCCAATTTGCATTCGATTATGCCCCATCCCTATTCCACCTGTACAAAGTGAAGGCAATAAAGGCAGCAGTGCCTTAATTCTTATTTGGATTCATTTGTCCTTTCCACAGTATCTGATTGCCTGGTAGCATGTTCTGATGAAGAAAGAAACCCAGTAAGGAAAAAGAAGAAGAGCAGTGAAAAAAAATGTGGCAAAGTGGAGCAAAAGTGATTTAGCATACACACTGAGCTAAACTTTGTTGGAAAAGGAATCCACTTTTCATACTAAAAATATTTACCCAAGTACATCTGTCACAGCATTAATCTCTGTTGCATGAAACTGAGGTGTTCTAGATATGCACTCACACGTTCCTGTGAGCTGATCTCTTAACGAGCTGCCAGACATAATTTATTTGTCTTGACCCATTGTTTTCTAAGTCTATGAGCTACTGCTTTCTGATGCAATGAGGGGAAAAAAAAAGATATATTGGGATTCTGGAACATACTTTTCATATCCATTGAGGCACGAAGTAGATTTTTGAAATGTTTTGTTCTGTTGCAAACCTATCCAAACCATTTCCACAGTGGGAATATGCAAATGGTACATTGCTGTAACTATGCCATTAAAAATAGCTGTGGTTGAGCTGAAACAGCAGGATTGAGGGTGGGAAGGACATGGAATAAGTTTCTTCTGTTTAGACTTGTACCTAGTTGGAAGGGACAAAGATTAGGGAAAAGGCAAAGGTATCAGTAATTCTAGACTAGACCTGTTTTTTTCTCCCTTTCACTACCCTTTTATGCTTCAGTCTTCATCTCCTGCTAAACATTTGCATAATCCCAGATCAATCCTCTGTGTGTTTGTGTGTATGAGAGAGAGACTGAGAAGGAGAATAAGTTTTTAAAAATACCAGTTTAAGGAGAAGGAGGAGAGAAGGGAATGAGGCAAAGCAGAGAAGAAATACATAGAAAATGAAGACCAGACATATATCAAGCCAGTATGGTGTACTGATTGGAATAGTAGATTAGTGACGCTTCCGCACGAGACTGTTATAGCGCTATGATTCCACTTGCAACATCCTATGGAATCCTGGGGTTTGCAGTTTCGGGAGAGGCCAGCCGGCCCCTCCAGAAACTGTAAACCCCAGGATTCCATAGGATGTTGCAAGTAGAATCATAGTGCTATAACAACCTACTGCGGAAATGGCCTAGGACTGGGAGATCAGGGTTCAACTCTCCATTCAGCCATGGAAACCTGTTGGGTGACCTTGGTCAAGACTGCCAGAGTATTCAGAATGTTAGTGTGATGTGTCCAAGGTGGTTTTTATGGTGGATGGAGAGATGAAGTCATCTTGACTTTCGCAGCACAACTGCATGGTTTGTTATGGCTATCTTGCCTCACAAGGTCCTTTCACATGAGAAAGCATCAAGCATGGGGAGAATGTATAAAATAGATGTATTGGATCACCCAAGGTATATCTGGGAGTGGCTAAGCCCTTAAAAGTCTATAAGGTGCCAAGGGCCCTTCCCCTTATCCTTCCTCTTGCCTTTCCCCATGCACCATATCTCTTGTATTTTGTACCTGTTATTTTTGCTTCTAGACATGCTGTCTGAAGCACTATGCTTATCTTGTGCTTTGCTTTAATAAAGCGCACTTAGCATAGATGGAATGAGTTTGTGTGGCTGTATTTTCCAGACTGGAGCAGCTAGTAGTGATTTAGCACTGCTTCTTATTTTGCACTCTACACATGCAATCTGCACAATCTCTCAGCCTTAGAAAAAGATAATGACAAACCTCTTCTGAATAATCTGTCAAGAAGATCCTCTGATAGGGTCACAGTAAGTCAAAGTTCACTTGAAGCCTCATACAACAACTATTGTTGTTTCCCTTTAGTTTTTTTTCCCAGAGTTTTGGCAAGTCTAAAGTGAAACTGTCATGAAGTTTTGGTTAGATGGGGTTTTCCATTGCCTTCCTCTGAGGATGAGAGAGTGTGACATGCCCAGGGTCACCCAGTGGGTTTCTGTGATTGAACAATGATTTGAACTCTGGTTTTCCAGAGTCCTAGTTCAACACTAAAACTGCTACACCATACTAGCTCTCATCAACAACTAGCTATACATATTAATGCATTGGACCATATGTTCAAAAAGAAAGCTTGTTCTTGAATGGCTAAAGGAGTGAGATCATCTGTCCGCTGATCTTCTTTCTTTTAATTACAGTAAGAGTGGAGCGGATTCAGTCATACAATACCTCCCACTATAAAGGGGTAATGCCTGTAATTCTGCAGCCAAGAGAAGAGAGCTACAATTCCTCTTCTGAATCTTTAGCAAATCACTACTTTAGAAATCTGGAATGGAACATTATCTGCCTTCTTCAATGGAACAGTTGCAGCTAGATACTGACTGAGAGAGGAGGATGATTTACCTGCACAATATAGGATCCTTCTTAATGTTTCCTTGTGACAGATTATGTTGGAGGGCTCATTGCCCCTTTATGGCTGGATGTACTGCAATGTATTAATTGTCAGGGCATTCAGAGTATGCGTGCAGTGTGGCCAGGAAAGGTTTTTCGAAGTGGACGAAAGAATGAGGTGATGTGACCTTGAAGGCAGCTGTGAAGGAAGTGTTTTGGCTAGCCTACCTCGAAAGGTCTTGCATCATCACAGAGTGCCCAACATGAGGAGGCTGTGTGCTGTAAATGCATTTGGTCACCCCATATGGATTGGGGTGTGGTTAAGCACTTAAGAAGGCTTAGAGGTGACAGTGTAATTTACCTCAGGTTCAGTTGTCTCTGGTCATGCTGCTGTAAGGGCTATTTTTTGAATTGTATCTAGGCATGCTGTCAATTTCTGTAACGCTGATTATTGTGCCTGACTGTTTTATGATTCTTGGCATGCTGCCAGAAGCCCTAACTGTTATTTCATGTGCTGTATTGAATAAACATTACTAAGACTTATTGTTTTTAGTCTGCGAGACTTCTTTTTCCTGTCTGGAGCAACTGGCTGCAGCTGAGTGTTGCTTCCTGATTAGCACTCTGCACATGCTCTGAGGTGCAACCTCACATTACCCTGACATTAATTTTGTATACGAAACATCATTACATAGTTACATATGCACAGTGGCCCCTTGACTTTTGTGAGGGTTCAGGGTGTAGAACCCTCACAAATGTGAAAAAAACACAAATAACTCCCCACTGTCTGAGTGAGTGCTCCCCCCTCCCATTCCCTTGCTTTTGACTGAACAGGTGTGTCTTCCTTCGCTGCACTGGGGCAAAATGCAAGAGAATCAAGAGGGAAACACTCTCCTCCATTCTCCTGCTTGTCACTCACATTCCTTGCCTTTTTTCTGCACTCCTGGGCAAAAGGCAAGTGAATTGAGGGGAAAGGGTTGCACGTGCATAAGCCTTTCCGCCTCCTGTTTGCTTGCCTTTTGCCAGGACGCAGAGAAGGAACGCAGAATGCCTGAACAAAAGGCCAGGGAATGGGAGGGGAAAATTGGGGAGGAGAGGAAAGCAAGCACCTCATGAATAATGAAATTTACGAAGGTCAAACTTGTGAATGTGGAGGGAGGACTGTACTTTTAAATTGCATTCCTGAACAGAATATGCTGTTTTTGAATGAAAATACCACATGAAATTTTGAGCTGAACAAGTTCTCAAATTATGAATAGTTTTGAAAACAATATTCAAAAACTTTCTCATAGTGGAAAGAAAATAGCTAAAATTGCTCATTGCTTCATTTGAGAAGAAAATCCGCCAAGAAATACATCTTTACTGAGCAATGTTCTGGTGATAAGCATTTCTGTATTACACTAGTTTCACCTTCAGTTGCAAGACAGTCATTCCGTTGCTGGAGCCTTGTTCAAAGCCAGTTTGGTAAAACCTGTGCTATGCTGGCATCGACTGCAGGAGCCCAGAGTCACTTTAATGTCATAATAAGGTGGCAGAGTAGAAACTTTGTGGAGGGGCAAACCTTTATAGTATTTGTAGCATGGATCTAATATGTTTCTGAGACCGAGTACCCATCAGGACCCTCTCTGATGCATTCTGGGCCAAATGAAGTTTCTAGAGATCCCTCAGTGGGAGCTGCATATGGGGTGGATTTTAATAATCCAGTAGACATGGCACTACAGTACACTTTGCAGTGACTGGGTCTGGTTTTTCATTGGGCATAGTTGACATTCTGGCCTAAACTGGGCAAACTACCTCTGGCTACTGCTGCTGTCTTGACATCCAGATGCTAATTTGGGCTCCAAAGTAGTTCCAAAATACAAATTTGCTTTTTTGAAGGAAATGGCTCCTCTAAAAAATGGTGACAGTTTATGGATCAAATCCTTTTTTGAGGAAAAAATACCTCTTCTTTTCTAGATTATGCTTCAATTTATTGTTCTTCATCCAGTCTGTTACTACCAGTCCAAGCATTGATTCAGAATTTCAACAGTTTTCCTGGAATTAGATGGAAAGGAGAGATAGAGCTGTGAGTCATCCACATGCTAGGCACTTTATTGACTCTTTGTGACACATATGGAATGAACTGAATGATCTGCTATACAAATATGCTTTGTGTTTTCCAAACATTCAATATGAGGAAATTTAGTATCAAAAAGAACTTAATTAAAATAAACACCTGAAGATCCCAGTGCAGTCTTTCAGTCTGTCTTAGTGAACTTAGGACAAAGTCACACAAGCTAAAATAACAAGGACAAAAATTGTTATATAATTTGGACTTCGACAAATTAATATTCTTCCCTCCTCCCCCTAGTTTACATATGATACCAAATTACTGGTGTGATTACTACTGGTGACTGGGGATGTAAATCATGACAAAGGTTGCATTTGAACTCTTACATGTCCTTAAATTTGAATGTGGACTATAAAATGCAGTTGATTGCAAAACTTTCCTTTGAACTGAGTTTTGTGATTTCCTGCAATACTATTTCCAGATCAAGGGGCCATTATTATTTCTGCACATACTCAGTAAAATCAGCCAGCTTGACATTAAGACTGACAGATAGTTGTCTATTACTATAACAAGGCAAGAAGGAATTTAAAAAGGTTATTAGATCTAACTATTGCCTTCCCCCCAACAAGTTGTTCTATATTTCAGCTCTTCCCTACCTTGTTTAACTGAGGCTGGAAACAGTCGTAAATATCACAAGACATGCATAATTTTTTAAAGATATTGTGCTTTGTACTATGATCTACTCTGTTCAAATAGGTTTTACAAATCTTAGAAGCAATGCACAACACTTGCAAACCCATAAACAGAGATAATAAAGGGGTTAATATTTACCCTAGTTATGAAATGGTCTCTTTGATATCAACTGACGAACATACAAATATATCAAGTGGAAGCAGCTGTCTGTTTCCAGAGCTGCATAGTCTGTAACCTAGCAAAAGCATAGCATGAAATACGGAGAGTATACCCAATATATTTGTCTTCAAACAAGCAAGGAAACAAAGAGAACACTGAAATTCTGGAGCCCAAACCAACCAACCTGTCAACTCAGCATGTTCTTCTTTTAAAAAGTTGATAATAAAGCTAATGTTAGAATTAAAGAGAGTAAAGATCATTTTGCATGTTGCAGTATAAGATTTTATTCTTCTCCAGTGTTTCTTCAGTAATGACCATAATATGTATGACAGTATGCATCTGAAAACTTATGACAATGATCCTTGATTATCTGATATTTTCAGAAATGTGCCTTTTTTCCATATGTTGATGCTTTTTGTTGTGGAGAAGAGCAATGAGCAAATGACAATCCATCTTCCCTCAGTATATATTACATTCTGAACTCTGAAGCTTCTTCAAAGAGCTTTTTTGAATGTCTTTTAAACTTTCTTGTGTGGAGACCATCCGTTAGGATAGATGTATAGAAACACTGTCTTCATGTGAGTTTGAGAAAGGAATTCTGGGGAGGGGGACAGTGTGCGGGACCTTGGGATATGGCTTACTTGAGACAAAACAAATGCTCGCTATTGGAATGTAAGTTTTACAGACTGGTTCTTAAGTTTTTTTCTTTTTCTTGCCTGAGAGTCTCTTCAAAAAGAAGAATCTTGTCTGACTTTTAAAATGGCTTGTCTAAATCCATCACCATGAACATTTTACTTATTTTAGCTTTTTTTTTTTTTTAAATCATACCATAAATCTTAGCTGGGGTCTTTGGACTGTTTTTTATTTTTGGCCAGATTAGGATATATAAAAAAGTATTTTGGCTTTGGAGAATGTCTGTGCTCTGTAGTTACATCGTCAGCAATTTTTTTACTGTTTATAAATAATGGCATCAAGACCTGAACACTTATGAGGTGGTGGAAATTTCTAGTGGATTTGCATGCTTCTCTTGACAGTTTCAAAAGATATTTCATAACTCCAGTTTTATATGTTCAAGATCAGACAAAGGAGAGTTTTTGAATTGTGAGGCCTAGTGTGGCGTATGCTTTCTCTCTTCCTCTTCTTTTTGTTTTAGCTGTTTGGTGCACCTTTTGCAAGCAAAGGATTGTTAGAAATTTTGAATTTTAATTTTTTTTCTCCTCCTGCAGTATAGCTGTAGTAGGCTGTAACTTTTTCATGGCAGTGTTGAGTGGAGATGGCGCTTGCATAGTCTTCATCAAAGCAAACCCTCAGGTTTGTGCATTTCTCATGGGATTTTACAAGCATCTGTAAAGATCATAGATTTATTCAACAATGCAAAGAAACTAGGGGGGTAAGTGTTTTCTTGTTCCATTCTCTCAGTTGCACAGAACGCCTAGCTCTTTGCTCAAAACTTCAGTTTTTACATATATAAACAGTGCAAGGTGCACTGTTTTCTGAACATTTTTTTTCCAAAACTCCAAAACTGAAAAATCTCATGGCATCCAATTTTCTCATCCCATTATCTCAATGGGATGGGAAGGTTTGTGTTTGATGTGGGATGTCATGACGTGTCAAGACACCCTTTCTTTTTGTGGACCAAAACATTTTTAAGTATCTGTTACAACCTTAGCTGAAGTTCTGCGGTATTCACCCTGTTTTGAAGAAGGAAGACCAATTATATTCTGTTTAATGGTGCTGTGATGCATTTTGAAATGCTGGCATGTATTACGACAATACACTCCACCCCTACATAAAGGATTCCAAAAATTCAACCAACTATTCTGATCAATATCAGTAAATAATCCCAGAGAGTTGTAATTTCTACCAATAATGGTCCTTAATTCCCCTCTCAAGACCAAGCCACTTCAAAATATTTTGCAAAAGGAGTACTAGACGAACCCCACTTTTCAAGGGGTATTTTTCAGGAAAGTTTTTTTTTAGTTCTCTGGTGAGCAAAATGCACAGGAAAGGAGGGGAAGGAAAGGAGTGCTGCAGTAGAGGAGGAGAATGAAAAGGGTGCTCACCACGACCCCTCTTTTCCTGTTTGCTTATGCAGAAACTCGCAGCAGAGTCAAAATGCACAGGAGAGGAAGGGAATGAAAAGAGTGCTGCACCACCACCCCTCCCTTCCTGTTTTGCTTGGGCGGAAATTCCCAGCAGAGTCGAAATGCACAGGAGAGGAGGAGAAGGTAAGGAGAAACTGTAGAAACATCTATCTATGTTCCTATGGATCAAGGTTTCCACTACCCCCTCCCTTCCAGTTTTGCCTGGGCAGAGAGAACTCCTTTCACTCCCCCTCCCTTCCCTATGTTTTCAGTGTTACCATATTTGCTTTGTGTTACCTCATTTTCATAGGGTATTTTTTAGGAGAAAAAGTGCATCTTATACACAAGCAAATATCGTAGCTTCTAACAATGCATTGCTGTTGGGAAAAAACCAAGCATCATCTGCTTTGAAGATTGAAGATACACCCAGAACAAACAAACCAGAATAAGGTGGAACTTATCAAAAAGTCCCAGCACTCCAACTCTGTCAGCCCTGAGTTAACTACAGCATTGACGCAGTTGTAGGTAGGTGTGCCAAATGGGGAAGTTACAACATCTGGAGGCTAATTCTCATTGACCATGGAGAAGTATTTGTAACAAAAGTACTTAGCATACTTACTAGAAGATACTGATGACATTCACCAATTTATCTAATAAGCAAGACGAACCAAAGAAAGTGATTATATATTTGTGTTATGAAATGTTTTTAGCATTAATGATATATAATCAAATACAATAAAGGCTGTGATTACTAGATTTATATAGCCACAAAAATGAAAATGAATGCTCTCGGAATATAAAAGGGAATCTTTTGTCTTTAGACCATTGTGCATGTTAATGTACAGCTCGGAACATCTGCAACAAATGCACTGATCTAATCAGCTGTGATTCTGGAGCACATACAATCTTGGGCTCCAATTCTCTGATTGAATCCTGTTGTGGGTTCTGGAGGACATAGAATCTCACTCAGATTCGGACAGCAGACTGATCCAGTTATTGGACTACAGTCACCTGTTTTGGATTATCCTTAGTCATGGAATGACTTATCTCTGGTGACCATCAGTACACAACTTTGGTATATCATCAGTACTCACTTTATTGAAGTTTCATCCTGCTAACCACTGGGAGTTAGTGGTTTGCTTACTTTGGCTCTCCTTGCCTATTGAGTGAACTTTTATATGGCAGTTTCTTGCACTGAATTCACTTTTTTGTTTCCTGGTAATTCATCTTTTTGGATGCATGCTCTTTTTAATTGTGGGCATGTACAGTATTAAACCTGCAATCCATCTGGAACCCAGCAAAGGCTTACCTATACTCCCTCCTCCAGCAATCATCCTGCAAGTGAATCGCCACTGTTGGTGGCTCCAGGGTTGCCAGCAGAGGTGGCACAGTGGTGAATTTCATCCTCGTTTTAATATTTAATTTTAAAAGAGGTTACAAATTTTTGAATCTACTTTGAGGATAGAGTTCAGCACCTAGGATAGTACCACTGAAGTCAAAACTAAAACTCGGAATGGATTCAGCACTCTGTGGCCATTGGAGCTACCAGCTGCCGTGAACTCCTATATGGCAGCAGTGTGAGGCCACATGGTGGGCTGGGACAAGCTGGCAAAACTTTAATTTTGGTGATAATTGTTGTCCTAATAGATTAATTTTAAATTTGCAAAAGACAAGGTTATTTAAAGGACTGTATTCTTCCTTACAATCCTGTATGATTTGAGATCTGCTGGGAAGGCCCTTCTGTGTGTCCCACCACTCTCACAGGTACATCTGGCAGGAACACCAGAGAAGGCCTTCTCTGTAGCTGTCCCCAGGCTTTGGAACTCTGTTCCTAGAGAGGTAGACTGAAACCCTCCCTACTTTCCTTCTGTGTATAAGTATAGACCTTTCTGTTTTGACAGGCATTTGAGGACTGGTTCTGCAAGGCCAGTTCTGCCTAAACAATGTGTTGGATGTTCTATCTGTTAATCTTTATTATGCTGTTTTTTTTTAAAATAGTGTATGTTTTTACCAGGTTTCAGACATTTTTTGATTGTTCTCTATTTAACATTTATATTTTGTGAACCATTTTTTAAATCTGTTACAAGTCACCTTGAGTCCTGAACTGGGAAAAAGATGGGATACAAATAAATATTTTGTGCACTATTTTTTAAATCTCTTACAAGCCACTTTGAGTCCTGAACTGGGGAAAGGATGGGATACAAATAAATATAATAATAATATAATTTAATTTTGTTTTAATATTTGAACTTGCTTTATGTTTTAATTGTATTTTTAAATGTTCAGTCTTACTCTGAGGTGCCTCAAATACCATTTATGGGAGAAAAGTGGAATACAAATACAGTAATTAAATAAATGTGCCTTTTAAATTGTGTTTAATTTAAACTGTATTAATATTCTAACTTAGTGAGGTTTTATGTGCACTTTTTATTTTTAAAAAAAATCATACTCTGAGCTATTGTGGGTTACAGTCCTGGGAGAAAGGCAGGATATAATAAAATAAGGCTTTGCTAGACTTAAATGGAATCCTTTGCACAATTATTTAGGACTCTCTCATGGTAATTTTCAAATAAACATACTGTCAGCCCTTCATATATGTGGATTCTATATCCATGAATTCAACTAACCATGGCTTGAAATACTCCCCCACCACCAAAAAAATAAAATAAAATAAAAAAAAATGAAAAAGCAAGCAAACCTTGGTTTTGCCATTTTATATGAGGGCCACCATTTTACTACACCATTATACATAATGAGACTTGAGCATCAACAAACTCTGGTGTCTCTAGGGCAGTGGTTCTCAACCTGTGGGTCCCCAGATGTTTTTGGACTTCAGCTCCCAGAAGCCCTGAGCATTGACCATAGTGGCTGGGGCTTCTGGGAGCTGAAGTCCACAAACATCTGGGGACCCACAGGTTGAGAACCACTGCCCTAGGGGGTCCTGGAACCAAACCTTAGCAGATACCAAGGGCCCACTGTACATAGGAGCTGTTTGCTACTGAGCTAGTGAGGTTAACACTCTGTTTAACCTCCACTTGGCAAATCAGGGTTATATTTTTTGTCCCAGCCCTTGGATGTTCTTTAAAAAAACTCCATTCAATTTCAGCTTTAACAATAAGGTCTAGGAACCTGTGAGTTGAATTTATGGGTGTGTACACAGCAAAGCCATGCAATTGCAGTCTCCCTGGATGGGGAATTACACTAATTACACTAGTGTAAACTGTCTGACTCTCCCTGCCCCAGCCACTTATTCTCAGTGTTAACCATATTTGAACATTAAGCTATAAATTTAGGAGTGCAAAAAGCATTTCAATTTTAGGTACCACCTGCTTTATTTCAGGAGGTAGTTGGTATGCATATGGAAATTTCTGAACAATCTGGGAGATGCTCTCTCACATGCTTCAGAAACAACAGATAAGTTAATAGGAGTACTTAGGAATATATTTGTATGCTGGCCTTTTGTGGGCGAGACGCATCAAAGGCCATTTCCACACTAGACTGTTACAATGCTGTTATTCCACTTTCAACATCCTATAGAATCTTGGGGTTTCAAAGGCCCCTCCCTAAACTACAAACCCCAGGAGTCCATAGGATGTTGAAAGTGGAATAATAGCACTGCAGCAGTCTAGTGAAGAAATGGCCAAACCTGGTATATTCATCAGATATAGATTGCCAAGGAACTTTTTGCTGGATATACTGGACAGATCCCATCCCTGGTGACATTAATCTTCACTGTCATGGCAATATGAATATCCTGCTTCCAGTGTAAGGGCAGTCAATCTGTGGACCTTTCTTGTCAAAATTTGGCATGAATGGTGGTCATTGTTCTTTTATGATTTTGATATCTGAGTTCCAAACTCTACACTGTGTACATAAAAAGGCTTGACAGAATGAGATAACTGACTTGAAAGCACAACACGTTCATGTAGCATATGCACATACAGCAGGCCGATATGCAGTCCAAGAAGAGATGGATCCTGTAGAACGACAAAGATAGGAATGGTAGATAGATAGATAGATAGATAGATAGATAGATAGATAGATAGATAGATAGATAGATAGATAGTAAATATTTTAGCTCAGTTTTAATCTGTTGCAACATCTGTTGGAGAAGTTTAGTTGGAGCAACTTCTAGAGTTTCTTGTGAACCTATGATACATGTGTATAACATTTACTTGAAATGTTTATTCCTTGCCTAGAAAAACTCTGTGAAATTCATGGGATTGTCATAAGTCAATAGGTGACTTCAAGGCACACACAGACACACACACAAGGCTAAGCTGGGATATTATATTTTGGGCCTAACTGGCTTTAAGTTCCTGTACTTTCTCAGTCCAGACTGTGAAGGACTCTTTTTTTCCACAAAGGACTTAATAAAAGAACTGTTGAAGAAAAAATATTAGTTGCAATCACTATTTAAGTCTCGATTCTAAAATTACTTAGCTGTAGCAGCTGGCTCAGGCAACAAAGGGCTTCACAAGAGTTCCTTAAAAGTTTACTGAATGTTACCTGTAGCCATGGGATTATGCAGTTATCTGTAGCTCCAAGTTACCTAATTAAGACCAGCTTTATCATCTCTCAAAAGCATCTGCGAAGCAGGAAGAAACAGAACAGTGGTAATAGTAGGCTTATGTTAAGGCTTTGTTAAACTGAAGTAACCGTTTTATTTTTGGCACTTTTTTCAGAACTAAATCATAATGCTATTGGATTTGACCTGTTATTTTACACATTTTGCAGAGCACTTAGTTTTTTTTATTAGTTTTACTTGCTCTTCAAGTAACAAGAGTATTAATGAAAGCAATGTGAACTTTATTGTAGTGTCATTTAATTTATACCTAATCAATAGAAGGTCTACTAAAATATTACATTTTAGCTTTTCTTTCACATTTGCTGGAAAGTATATTTTTCTTATCTATTCTGTTTGTATGGTTAGCATTCATTGCTTTCATGATTTGAAATTATATACACATTTGCTTTTATTTTCTTTAAATCACACTTTTCTTGTATTCCTTGAATTGTTAATAAGATTGAATGGTCTTTTTCAAGCATGTATATTGTTTTCAACATATTAGAGTTGTCCTTTCCCAATGAAGCATCCCACAACCATATCCTTGGCTCTGCTTTTGTCACATTCTTTTTGTTTTGTTTTGTTTTTAGACTTGTCTTATCTGAGAATTCAGCCTTTGGGGATTAGGAGAAAATAAATATGAACAAGGATTTGGCAGGAGGTAGTTCACAAGTGGGGATTATCTGGTACATTCCTTTGGCTGCCCTCTTCCATAAATGCACATATCTATCCTTTAACACAGAAGCTCAGGCAATGGAGTAAATTGAAGCTGTTGCAGCCAGAAGTCCATCTGCTCCTATAGTCAAATCTTAATTTGCTCCAGTTGACTCAGCAACAATTATGCATACCTTTTTTTGAATTGTGCTTGGCTTCTGGAGGACAGCATGACTGTTTTAATTACTTGTTTATTTCACTGATGCCCTGTTCTTTCTCCAAAGAGTTCAGAACAATTTGCCTATAGTTCCAAGCACTTTTCCGTCTAAGCTGGTAACAGTGGAATTTCTGCTTAGTTTCAGCAATAAGACTAGTCTCCATCACATACCTTTTAACCACTATCTGCCTTTTGGAGAATGCAATGCTTTCGTAACCATCATAAGCACTTATCAGAATAGCATGCAGCTAATTTATAAGAGGCATGCTTATTTTGTATTTTCTTCCAAGAAACTCACAATTGCATATGTGGACGTTACCCTATTTTACCATCACAAGTGCTTTGTGGGATGGGTTAGGCTGATAATACGAAAAGCAACATGGTTAGTTGCATGACTAAATAGGGACTAGAACCCGAGACTCAGGATATGCTCTAGGTATGCCATGTTGGCTGGAGGATATCAGGTGCTGCAGTCCAAAAAGTTACATTTCGAGGCTCTGTCATATAAGTGATGTCTTAGTCAGAGTTCTTAGTAAAAATTACTAATGCACTATAAAGAGCTCTGCACTTTATCATTTCCCCCATTCTTACGTGGCTCAGTTCTAAAACTGAAGAAGTGGAAATGAAAGGAGTATGTATATGTGTTGGCGGGGGAGACTTCTGCTCTTGTAAGTGGAGAGTATTTGGGGATGAATCAATAGATACATCTGGTTTTTATCTCTCTTAGAAAAATGTGAACAGAATTGCGTAATCTTGGAATATTTTCTGTTGAGTGTAGTCTTGTTGCTTAATGGAAAATTAACCCTCCTTTCTTTGCTCTCAAGTTCAAATAAATACAGAGTAAACAAGGAACAGAGTAAACCCAGACAACATTGCTGCATTTCAACAGTTTTGGAGAAGACAAACAGTTTAAGCTGAACGTTTGGAGGTTCTAAGGTTACTTCAGTGATGGGAGTGACTGGTTCGTCCCAGTTATGTGGGAGTGGGAGTGGGAGTGGGAGTAGGGGAGGCTATAAGTCTAGTCATCCTGACTGCTGCCCAGCACCACCTTTTCTTTGCTGCATATATCCAAAGCTCACCCTGTCTCCTCTTCTAACAGAGGCTCCTTTATTTAATTAGATAAAATCTAGCCTGTTGGGGATGGGGAAGATGTGGCTGTCTAACTGTTGTTGGACTGCAGTTCCCATCAGCTATAGCCCATGTAACTTATGGGCCATTTCCGCACTAGACTGTTATAACGCTATGATTCCACTTTCAACATCCCATGGAATCCTGGGGTTTGCAGTTTCGGGAGGGGCCAGCCAGCCCCTCCCGAAACTGCAAACCCCAGGATTCCATGGGATGTTGAAAGTGGGATCATAGCGCTATAGCAGTCTAGTGCGGAAATGGCTATGGAGAGGGATGGGGCAATCACTTGTGCAATTGCATTAGTAAGGCTTGATGCAATATAACAATATTTAGAGTATTTCCTGTGCCCCATACCTGCAGTATACAGCATTGTGTGTGAGGGTATATGTGCCTGCCTTCAAGTTGCCATTTGACTTACAATGACCCCACAGGTACCTCAGGCATATATAGGCAAGTCTTGATTTATGTTATAGTTGGATTTCAGGACTCAGAATGTAAACTGAGATTTATGGTAAGTAAGTAAATAGAGAGAACCGTTTCTATAGGGAATCACTGGAGACCAGAAGGAGGAACTGAAATAGAAATTTAGCAATGTACTCAAGCAGCTACCAGTTTTAAAGAGGACTCAAGCAACAAAAATTGTGACTTGCCTGTACTGTTTCCTGCAAATGCAAAAGCCCTCTTACCAGCAGTTCTGTTTCCTCTTAGCATACAGAGAGCAAGGTGGGCATACAGCCCTATATATTCTGTGAATGTAATGTGCCTGTGCACTGCCTGATGGATAGGGACTAACTGGTTTTAGCAAGAGTGGTCCTAACCTCATTCCAAGCTCCAGTATTTTACATATAAAAAAGGATTTGAATTATCACAAATTCTTGCTTGTGATTAGGAAGTAGGAAGCAATAGGTCATTTGCATGGAGAAAATAGATAACGCTGATGGGTAACAAAAAGAAAGCAGAACTGCTCAGCACCTGTTTGATTAATACCTTTGTGTTAACATCTTTGAAAACAGTGTTCACCCCAACAAAAGGAGAATAAATGTTGCAGGATAGTGTTCTATGTCTGAAATAGGTAAAAAGATGTGCGAATTATTTCAAGTCCTCGGAGTGAGATGAACTGCATCCAAAGATACTAAAGTGCCATATTTACCAGCATATTAGATGCACCAGCATATAAGACAGACCCCACTTTCAAGGGGTATGTTTCAGGAAAAAATGGTTTTAGTTCCCAGGTGAAGGGAATGAAAGGAGTGCTGCACCAGGAGAGGAGGGGAATAAAAAGAATGCTGCATCGGGGGGGGGATGAAAAGAGTGCTGTACCAGTTTTTCTTGGGTCCTAGGAAAGTCAAAATGCACAGGAGAAGAGGAGAAGGTAAGGAATGCTTCACCTGGATTCCACTACCTCTTTTCTTTCTGTTTGCCTGGGCAAGGAGAACTTTGGCTCCTGGTTCATTCTCTGTGTCTTTAGCGGTACCATATTTGCTGGTGTATAAGATGCACCCCATTTTTAAAGGGTATTGTTTAAGAAAAAAGTGCATCTTATACACCAGCAAATACAGTAACTTGGAATGCAATCACAAAGTCTCTGTCTATAAAGTTTGAAAATTCTTGGAGAATAGGTGAGTTTCCACCCAGAAGACTGGAACTGGGAAAATGTCCCTGTCTTCAAAAAGGGAAAAAGAGGATGAAAACAATTACCAAAAAGACACCTTGATATTGCTAACAGGAAAAGGTATAGAACAGATTGTTAATTAGTTGTGTCTTTAAGCGCTTAGAAAAGAGTGCTGTGATTACAAAGAGCCATGATGGTGTTCTTTAAAAAAAAAAATTGAGTCAGAAACTATTGGATAAGGTAAATACTATGAATGTAGTAGATGTAGTAGATTTCAACAATACCTTCAGTAAAGTCCCCCAAGAAAACTCATGTAGACAAGCTGGTAACATGTGGGCTAGGTGATGGTACTGTTAGGTGGATTTGTAATTGGTTGTTGAACTTAACCTGAAGAGTGGTTACCTATGACTCCTCATCTCCTAGGGAGAAGTGATAAGTGATATGCTGCAGGGTTCTGTCCTTATTTCAGTGTTTGTGTTTATAAATGACTTGGCTGAAGAAACAGAAGGAATATTCATCAGAGCTCCAGATGACATCAAATAGGAAAGAGTAGCCAATCTTTCAGAATATTTTAGGATTAAGGTGGCTTTAATGGATTGAAGAATCCAGAATAAACAAGAATATTGGGCCAGAATAAACAAGATAATTTTCAGCAGGGATAAATGTAAAGTTCTACAATAGGGCAGGAAAAAATTAGATCCAGAAGTATAGGATGGATATCACCTGGCTTATAAGTAGTATATGTGGAAAAAAAATCCAGAGGGTATTATTAGAGCAAAAGCTAAACATGAGTCAACAATGTGATGCAGTGGTAAAAAAAAAAAAGATAATTAAATCTTGCGTTGCATCCATTAGACTTATAGTATCCTGATCAATGAAAGTAATAATAGCACCTTTTCTGATCTGATCAGACCTCAGCTGTATCCAGTTCAGGGCTTCACAATATAAGAAGTATATTAACAAGCTAGAACATATTCAGGGAAGGGCAACAAGGATGGTAGAAACTCTGGAAAATAAGGGCCTTTCCGCACTACACAGTTATAGTACTATTATTCCACTTTCAACATCCTATGGAATCCTGGGGTTTACAATTTAGGGAGGGGTATTTAGAATTCTCAGTCAGAGAGCTCTTTGCCCTCAGTAAACTACAAACCTCAGAATTCCACAGGACGTTGAAAATGGAATAACTGCACTGTAATAGTGTAGTGTGGAAAGGCCTTAAGCCTTACGAAGAGCAGCTGAAGGAATTTCAGAAATCTGAGAGGGGATTTGATAGCTATCTTCAAATATTTGAGGGGCTGTCACATGTAATATGGAGCAGGCTTGTTTTCTGCTGCCCTAAAGGGCAGAATCTGTACCAATAGTTTAAATTACAAGAAAGGAGATTCCAACTAAACTTTAGGAAGAAGTTCCAACAGTGAGAGCTGTTCAATAGTGGAACAGCTAGGTCAGAAGACAGAAACTATGGAGCAGGTACCTCTCTTTCTCTCTCTCTCTCTCTCTCTCTCTCTCTTTCTCTCTATATATATTAAAAAAATAGAGGTTGGATGGCCACTTGCCAGATATTCTTAAATTGCAGATTTCTGGCACTGGCATGGGAATGGATTAGATGAGCTTTGGCATCACTTGCAGTTATACCGTTCTGTTATTCCATTATTCTGTTACCTTGATTGGGATATATTTACGTTCCCAGCATGTACTTTTCATGTACAGAGGAGACATGTTAAGAGCATTCCTTTCCCAGAAGAGAGTGGCTGTATTCAGACATTTGGTAAGCCTGTGTGCTCTACATGCCAAGGGGAGAGTAAACTAACCATGCCTCCTCAAGCAAAAACTGGAGCATGTCTGAAAAGGAGACCCCCCCCCCACTGTATCCATGGAGTTTCTCTGCATGAATCAGAATATTGAAAAATCAGTGTTCTGACTTGTGTGGACAACTTTCACAAATACTGTCCCCTCCAGACATGGCATTTGACTTTAAAAAAATTGTTTTAAAACAATTTAATTCATAATCAAAATCACAATCACAAGCTAAGAAATACACATTCAAGAAAAAAAACAGAGCTAAACACACACTTAGCTAAGACATTAAACACTAATTAAAACACTAACTTTCTAAAACACAAAGGGGCTCTGTTCCCCACTACCACCAAACTATAAGGAAAGACAAAGATATAAGGAAGAAAAATATACTGCAATTACAGATCCAACTAAGTAATCCTATTAGAATTACTAGCAACTGCAACCACTAATTATTGCATCATTAGATTTCTTATTGCTCAGGAAGTCCATAAAAGATTTCTGATCTTTCAAGAAATCTTCAGTTGGCTTATCCTTTAAAACCCACATTAAATTTGGCAACTTGGGCTAACTCAGCAGCCTTAACAATCCATTCTTCCCTCACTGGTGCTTTAGTCTGTTTCCAGGTTTGAGTTAACAATATTCTTGCAGCTGTTATCATATAATGAAAAAGTAGTCCATATTTACTATCCAACAGACATACCACTTTCTCCTTAGCAGACGTGGAACTATCACCCTCCTCAGCTGGGGAAGACACAAATTTTCAATTGCTTCAATAAGGCTGTTGATCATAGGTTGAGGAAAACAGCGCAAGTCCCCATAGCTTCAAAGCTTATGACGCTGATTGAATTTTGACATGTAGAGCTTGTCATACGGGGGTGAGAAATGCTGCATCTGATGAGATTCCCTTATCAGTGCCATTGAAAGGCAAAAACAATTCTTGTAGCACCTCAAGGGCTAACAAATTTGTTACAGGATATATTCAACGTGTTTATTGGTCTTTAAGGTGCTATAAGGCATTTTATTATTTTTGCTACAGGAGATGAACATAGCTATTTCTTTGGAAGCTATTAAAGGTACCCAATTGCCTTAAGTGCAGAGGTTGGAGTTGTGTGGTCATTGGGTGGCAAGCAGCTTGCCAGAGTCCCTGCCTTGGTCCACAGGCCCTAACAAATGGCCCTAGGTTCAGTGGGAAAAAAGAACACAACTCCAATGCTGAATTTTCTTCCAGTGCTGAATTTTCTTTCCTTTATTCTGCATCACATGGGACTATTGTTGTTGTGTGCCTTCAAGTCATTTCTGACTTACAACAATCCTAAGGTGAACCTATCATGGGGTTTTCTGGTGCTGAGAGAATGTGATGTGTCCAAGGTCATCCAGTAGGTTTCCATAGCCAAGCAAGGAATTGAACCCTTGTCTACAGGTGTCTTGGTCCAGTGCTCAAACCACTACACCAAGCTGGCTCTCATTGCTTGCAAACCCATCCAGGATTATAGTCCTTCATTGTGCAATGCAGCATCATATGTTCAACTACAGTAAGATTGCAAAAACAAACGAATTTCTTGTCAATCAGACCTCTGTAGCCATTGCGTATTGGAAGACCTGGCTGACTCAAAACAAAAGGCTTGTGGGTCTGGCATGGAGAATTGAGGGCTGACTTCCAAGAAACTCCTCTGCAAGGGATTATACTTGTATTCTTTCTCGCCTTTGTTACCTCCTTGTCCTCGATGGCTGTCCTAAGGTCCATACTCTTGCGTTTGAAAGGTAGAGCCTGTTTTACACTTAACTTACATTTTTTTCTCATTTGTTCATTGTGAAATTTTGCACTTAAAGCAAATTTTTAAAAAAATCCAGATGGCCTGTGCATTCTTTAGAAGGTTATTAAGATCATGCGATTAGCATAGTCAGCTCTCATCTTCTTTCTTCTTGTAGCAGAAATCCTGGGTTGCCAACTGGCAGGGTGGACAATGGAAAAAATACTTTCCCTTCTCTTCCTCCGCTCCCTAGAATGAGTAACTTAGATATAAAAGCCAGCAAAGCTTCCAGAAAACAATCAATCAAATAAAGTCTGTTATTTTGTCTCTTCCCAGTTGTGAAATTACCTATTAATTTGAAGAACTGCAATAATTTCTTATTATAATTTATTAGTAGGGGGAAGTTGAAAGAAAGATCACTCAGATGTGTGCAATCACACCACTTTCTACTCCTTGACCATTTCTGCACTGGACGGTTATAGCGCTATTATTCCACTTTCAACATCCTATGGAAAGCTAGGGTTTGCAGCTTAGGTAGGGGCCGGCCAGCCCCTCCTGAAACTGCAAACACCAGGATTCCATAAGATGTTGCAAGTGGAATAATAGCGCTATAACAGTCCAGTGCAGAAATGGCCTTTGTATACACATTTGATAGACTTTCCCATTGGTTTGAACAGTTGGACAAAATATTGGCTATCTCATTATGCTAAGATCTCTCTGAGAGTGGTGTCTTTATGCCCCTTCCTCACACCTTCCTTTCTCTTTTGCATTCTCAGTGGACTAGAACTGAATGCTTTCTGGACTTCTTAACACTAGTTTCCCATTAGATCTGAACTGGCTTATCAGAGTGGGAAGAAACTAGTATCTAACCCCATTGTTTCAAGATTATTTTAGCTTCTTTTTTCTCCCCTGATCCTGGTAACCCTAGGCTGCAATCTTATGTTGTATTTATGTGGTGTAAATCCATACTCACATAGTTATACAGTGGCTGTGCTACACTACCTTTCAGTTGAATACTTTCGAATCAGTTATATATCAGCTAAAGTGCTTGCTTATTTTCCCACTGAGTAATGAGGAAATCTACAATGGCTGTTTCCACAATCACAGTAAATCAAGTAATACATTGAAGGAACTGATAGTTATGCACCACCCAAGAAAGCAAAACTGCACTTGCAGAACTTTGATTCATACTGCAATAGCCGAATAGCACAACTTCATGTGTAAAGGAGTTTATACTTGTGTATAACACAAAGAGGATTTTACCCATTAATCGAGAAAATTTTCTGTTGCAGTGACTGGAAAAGGGAGAAATGAAGTGAAGGGTCAGCAAGAGGATTCTTGGAAATCTTGGCCAAGGTTCACGGATATCTTAATCAGATGAGACATGTACATTGGAACTAGGTTATTCTCTGTCTGTACCAGTAGTTCTCAACTACAAAAACTTCAGATGTTGCTGGATTTCAGTTCATAGAAACTGTGCTCCATGTTGTCAGTGGTCAGGGATTCTGGCAGTTAAAGTCTAACAACTTCTGGGACCTCCCAGGTGCTGTAGGCTGTATTTCAGAGGAAGGAGCTGTACTCTTAGGCAGGAAGTACTCTTGAGTACTTCCTGCCTAAGAAAATCCTATGAAATTAATGGGTTGCCATAAGCTGACAAGCAACTTGAAGTTTATGCGCACAGTTTATAAGAGCTTAACTTGTGTAGGTTCAGTTTGGTTCACACTGAAGTTAAGCTTTTACTTTGGATTGCAAAACTTGTAACAAGTAAAAGGACTGTGGAACTGCTTGCAGACCGAATACATTTGCCAACTTTTTGAAAAAATGTTTATTTTTTCACACCTGTTTCTCTCCACTTTATTTTGAAACTTTAAGCCTGTGTGTTGTGTTATGTGCCTTCAAATTGATGCTGACACATGGTGACCCTGTTATAGATTTTCTTGGTAAGATTTATTCAGAATAGTTTTAGCTTTGCCTTTAAGACTGAGAGTTGATTTGCCCAAGATCAACCAGTGGGTTTCCATGGCTGAGCAGGGATTTATGGTGCCATACTGTTTCTAATGTGTTTTAAAGTAAGATTGTATTTGGTTTAAATTTGTTGTTATCTAAGACTGCTTTAATCTTCATTTTGTATCTTTTTAACTATTTGTGTTTTATTGTATTCACTGCCTTTTGTAAGCCACCTTATGTGCCAACCTGGAAGAGAAGCAGGATATAAATCAAGGGATGGATGGATGGATGGATGGATGGATGGATGGATGGATGGATGGATGGAAGGATGGTTCAGCACTCAAACTGCTAGCTAGACCATGCTTGCTCTTTCTAAGCATACTATCTTAGTAAAAGCAAGGGATATCATGCCATCTTTGACAGAGTAGTAGTAGCTCTACAGAATCATACTATAAGCAAAATGTTAATAGTAGTAGCCAAACAAAACAAAATGGTTTTGAAAAAAATGTATCTGCAAGGCGATATAAATTGGAAATAAATATATGCCCAAATCCAGATGTATCATGATCGGGAAGTCTCAAGTAAGAAGTCATATCACAAGTTCATCAGTTCAATCAGAGTTCAAAATATAGCATTGTTATATGTTAATGTATCTATGCAGTTGTGATACTAAGAATGCCCTTAACTAATGTATGGGCAAGTATTTTAATCTGACACAGATATACAGTTACTCTAATACTGTCAAAGGAGGAAGCACAGTGGACTGTGTCCACACAAATTGCTATCAGAATTTCAGCATTGTTTAGATTCAGTATGCTGTAGACTGATGCTGCTTCAGTCTGACCATACTTGCAAAGAAGCTAGTAAAATGTGGGCTGGACAGGGCTACTGTCAGGTGGATCTGTAACTGGCTGGCTGGCTGGCTGTTCCCAAAGGGTGCTCACCAATGGTTGCTTTTCATCCTGGAGAGAAATGACTAGCAGGGTGCCACAGGGTTCTGTCTTGGGCCCAGTGCTGTTCAATATCTTCATCAACGACTTGAATGAAGGAATAGAGGGCATGCTCATCAAATTTGCAGATGACACCAAATTGAGAGGATTGCTAATACGTCAGAGGACAGGATCAAAATTCAAAATGACCTGGACAGATTGGAGAGCTGGACCAAGGCTAACAAAAAGATATTCAACAGAGAAAAATGTAAGGTCCTACACTTAGGTAGTAAAAATGGAATACATAAATACAGGATGGGGGACACGTGTCTGCATAGCAGTACATGTGAAAGGGATCTAGGAGTCTTAATAGATCACAAGCTGAACATGGCCAAGAAAGCCAATGCAATTCTCAGTTGCATCAATAGGAGTGTGATAACTGAAGCCTCTGTCAGAGCTGCTGATGACGAGCAGCAGCTGTTGGGCCCTGTTGCTCAGGGTGGAAATGATGAGCAGCAGCTGTTGGTCCCTGTGGCTCTAGCTGGAGATGAGTCCTGCAGCTCAAGAGCTCTCCCTGCTGCCATGGACCAAGCAGGCTCAGATGTTCCTCTGCCTGCTCCTTTAGGGCAACAGGGATCCAATTCTGAAGATGCCTTGGAGCCTGTGTCAATCAGCCCACAAACAAGGCTCAAGAGAGCTGAGCAAAGGGAGGCTTCCTTGATTAAGTTCAAGAAGTGGTGACTGGCCACACCTGTGCCTGAGCTATATAACTGCCTGACTGGAAGCCTTCCTTTGCTTGTGGCAAATTTTCTATAAGTCCTCTCCTTGCCTGTTCCTTGCTTCCTGCACCTGGCTCCTGATACCTTGGATTGAGCTTGTGGCTCCAGACCCCTGGATTTTGGACTCTGACTATGGCTTTTGCTTGTTGCTCTGGCGTAGGTAAATGGACTGCCTATGAGTAATTGCTTGCTTTGACTCCTCCTGGTGAGGCTTTGCTATCTCTCCCACTCCCTTCTCTGGGCTGGCTTGCTGCCTGGGTTTCTGACCCTGACAAGGAGTATGGTGTCTAGATTGAGGGAGGTACTGGTACCACTCTACTCTGCTTTGGTTAGACCTCATCTTGAATACTGTGTCCAGTTCTGGGCACCCCAATTCAAGAAGGACATGGTCAAGCTGGAGCAAGTCCAGAGGAGGGTGACCAAAATGATGAGGGGCCTGGAAGCCATGCCCTATGAGGATAGACTGAGAGAGCTGGGTATTTTTAGTCTGCAGAAGAGAAAGTTAAGAGGGGACATGATAGCCATGTTTAAATATTTGAAGGGATGCCATGTAGAGGAGGGAGAGGGCTTGTTTTCTGCTGTTCCAGAGACCAGGACAAGGAGCAATGGATTCAAGCTGCAGGAATGGAGATTCCACCTGAACCTCAGGAAGAACTTCCTGATGGTCAGGGCTGTCCGGCAGTGGAATATGCTGCCTTGGAGTGTAGAGGAGTCTCCTCCTTTGGAGATTTTTAAGCAGAGGCTGGATGGCCATCTGTCAGGAGTGCTGTGAGGGTATTCCTGCATGGCAAGGGGTTGGACTGGATGGCCTGTGTGGTCTCTTCCAACTCTACATTTCTATGATTCTACTTGTCATCCTGTTCTTTGGTCTGTGACCCTCTCTGTTCTCTTCTGTGTTCTCTCTCCTCCCATTCCTACTTAACATTGTCCTTCCATATATCTCTCTATTTCTGCTCTGTCTTTCATACCACACTGATTGATCCCACCCTACTCCTAGTCTTGTTCTTTATCCTTTTCCTGGTTCTTTTGCTTGGTCTTCACCTGAGCCCGCTACACTTTGGTGCTTTCTCACTCACCATCACCCATTACATCTTGAGCTGATCTTTCGGCCTCCCATCTGGCTGGTCTGTACAGTGACTCACTGGACTCATCCAGCTCCCTATCTATACACCCAGACTATGGAACTTTATAGCATGAACCCTTTCCTGTCAAGGTTGAATCACCAGGTGAAAATTAGCTAATTCCAGAGCATCGTTGGCATGAGTAATAATTAAATTTTGCTCTCCTTTTTTTTTCTGAGTTTCCTCCGTTAATGCTTTTTTTCCTTACTGCTGTATTGTATGTTTTTGTTGTTAGAGATTTTATTTGAGGGAGTCTTTTTTTAATCTACTTTAGGAGTTCCATACCTGGAACAAAAAGGAAACATTAACAGATCTTAATAAGATCTTAATATGTGATATTATCAGCTCTTTTATGAATTTTTGCAAAGGAAGATGGCTACCCCATCTGCAATACTAATCAGTACATCAAAGAAAGAAAGATGGGAGTAGCTGTGTTTGATATGTTAATTATGGGGTGGAGGAATTCAAGTCACCTGAGTCTTTTGACCAGAAAGGGCATAAAGTTGAGATTCAGGAGAGAACATTTTGTATAAATGGAGGAACTGGATGAATTTATGGTATAATTGTTATGTTTATAACAAGAAGAGCTTTTGATATTTCCTTAATGTACAGTTCCACACGCAAACAATGGTGTTTGTATGAATCTCCTTTACATTAAAAAAAAATTGCCAAATGGAAAGCAGATGAAGAGTTTTTAATAGGTAATGGTTAAAAATCATTCACGTCGTTGTGGGAGGAGATTTGAAAACAATGCACATGATTAAACATCACTTTCAAAGTGTGTAATGAAAAATGTCAAAATGAAAATGGACTTGTTTAGTCGTGTTTATGTCAGTAACATGCAAGATAAATTACATTTCTTTGTAATGCCACAATTATTAAACTATTTTTTTGAAAAGATTTCATTAAGAGACTCTACAAAGTAGGGCAACAAACAGGATTTTTACAGTCTTTCATCCCATATGATAGTTGGCATGCTGTTGGTGTTTGACACGCATGTAAGTTTCATTAGGTTTTTTGTTGTGCTCTTTCAGTTTAACATCTGCATTCAGTTCACAATTGCTTAAGCAGAGTTCTGTAAGTGTAATTGTTGCATATGCAGTTGCATATTCTTGGATAGTGCCTAATTATTTATCAGCCCGTTCAATGTGCCACTTGATTCATTGGGATTGTGGAAATAGCAGGCACATTTGCAGATATGTGTTTAGTTGCATTTTGTTAATATTCAGCAGAAGAACTGTATAGCAGAACCACCACTTAACTATGTGAGTGTAGATTTATGCTACACAGATATGAGGTAGGACATATGCTACAGTATATTCGATGTATAAGTAATTTTGAATATACACCTAAAAATATAATGTGTGAACACAGCAAATGTGTGTGTTGAAATAACACTTGTTAAGCAGCTGCGAGCAGTCATAATTCCCTTTTACTAGGCTCCCAGTGGTAAATCCAGATATAAGCAATGTTAGAACATTTGGAACAATATTACAGCATTGTTACAACATAAATATATAACAACATTATTATACATATTTCTGTTGGAAAACTTGTGTGCTCCGTTTCTAGCTGGATCTGCAACCTACATATGCCAATCAAAGTCTTTCGCACAACTGGAAGAGCGGCGAATTTGAAAATTTTTCTATTATGGTTCATATACAGGCACTGGCCAACCTCCTTGAGAAGCCTAGATAATTACCTCCTTCCTGAAACCCCCCCTTACCCCCTTTGCAGATGGGGAGAGGTAACTTATTCTTTATTGCTTTTCCAGCCATTGACCTGCTGCTTGTAGTGGTTTCTGTATGAACTCTAGACAGTGTTAAAACTTTTTTATTATCCAGTAATCCCTTTGTAATCCCAAAGGCAGAGGGTCAGTCATCTTCCAATGCAGAGTTTCAGATCCCTCTCCCAACCTTTAGTTAAATTGGTAGAGAAGGAATTTTTTTAAAAGGATTTCACTTTAACATTATATGTGTGCTTATATGTACGCATACATGAAAACACACACACACATAAGAAATGTAGGTGTTTAATGCATTGTTGATGATACTGGCTTCCTTTTCCCCTTTTTATCCATTTTAAGATTATATTGTGTACCTTGAAGTGAATTGAGGCTTGAGCTCCAGTTTATCTTGTTGATTTTTCTTTATTTTCTGAAACCGATCCACTGATTTACCTCTCTTCCTTATTTCCAATGATTTTTCTTGTTCTTGTACTTGACATTTTCTCTTCTAACTTTTGTCTTTACTTGCATTGCTTCTTAACCCTGGATTTAATTTTCTAGTTGATAATCATATAATGGATCTTTTTCCTTTAAAAGGTACCTTAAACATGTACTTCTATATATCCTTACCTAGGAGATAGCCACACAGAACAGAAAAGACTTCTTTCTGAGTAGACATGTAAAGTTGCACTTACAAGCCTGCTAAATTAAGGTTTTGGTTACTCCTCTACTTCTTTTGTGTCACACTGTTGCTGTGTTATGTTTTAATGCTTTATTACTTGGTTTCTTCTTCATGGTCTCTGTGCCTCACACAATGGGATCTTCACGCATGTGCAGTTGTGTTTCAGAAAGTTCCAGAGCTGAGCAGCTTGGCGGGAACCCCTCCCCTATTCGGTACTGAGCATGCTCAGTGCCGCCAAGCTAACGGTCTGTCCTCAGTTTCTTTTTGTCCGCCGACGAATTAGCAGCTTGGAAGGCTTCCTCTGCTGATCAGCATTCCTTCTCCTTGGATTGTTTTTCCTTATTTCCACATGAGAACTGTGAGAACCCCTTCTCCTTCTTATATCTTCTTCACTTTTTAAACTTTGTGTATCTTGTGGCCGCAAGGTTTCGCTTTCCGACGTTGTGTCTCAGGGAGGCCCATAATGTCTAGGCCTGTTGTATTTGCAAGGAATTCACTTCGCAGACTTTAAAAAACAGAGCCTCCCATCTGAAATCCTACTGCTGGGAGCAAGCTCTTCCCCTAAAGGATCAGGCGGCCCCCAACATGGCTCTATTTACCGCTTTGAAGGGGGCTCTAGAAGGAGGGTCTGTCTGGATAGCCTCAGGACCCTGGGCATGCTTATAGAAACGTTTGAAGAAATCCTTCAACTGTGTGCCTGCTCTGCTGAATACAGAGAATGCTATGTGCTGAGCTAAACAGAACTAGTAGAGTCTTCCTGTACTAGAAGCAAGGTCAAAGCTTAGCGTACTGAGTTGTATGTTTTGCCCTGTTCCCTATTTCTGAAATATAAACAACTCAGGGACAAAGGGAGTGAAAAACATTTGCAAGGCGTCAATCCTAGGAGGAGAGAAGGAGGGTCAAGGAGAAATGTCTTTCTGTGTCAGAAATGCTATAAAATCATTCTGTTAACTGAGTTCGAGGCCCTTGGCATATTGGCCTGCCAAGGAGCCTGGCCGTAACTTGAAAATTAACTTTTAAATAAAAACTCATTTTCCTACTTTGTGGTCTCCTTGTCTCTGTGCTCCTGCAACAGCTTCAGCTTCCATCCGTCCACCTTGAGGTCCAACAGTATCGAAATCTTCATCTTTACCGACTGTCTCAGTACTGACTTCAGCCTTGGTGCCGACTCCTTCAGTATCGATATCAGCTTCTTTGAATCTACCGCTCATTGCTTCTCTTGCGAGGAACCCGAAGCTCCCTAAGATGCTGGTGGTTCCTCAGTCTTCCAGCTCTGGAGAGGCCATCTCCACTTCTTCTACTTCTCAGGTGACCCTGACCCAACAGCCTCGGACCGTCCCTACTCTGGCTGAGTGAAAATGGGCTTCTTCATGCCATTCCTTGGTGGCTCCTAAGAAGGAGAAACATCGCTCTCCTTCACCTGCTACCTGTTTGCTGGCCACCTGAGCTGTTTCCTTGGGCCTTTACCCACTCCTCCACTGACGCAAACCAAACCACAACCAGTTGCACTGGAGGAGAAACAGGTCCCCATCCTCTCTCTGGCACCTGAGCCTCTCCAACACCCATTACTGCCTTCGCTGGTACCGATGGACTCTACTTTGGATCAGGAGTGCCGACCTTCTCTGGCTGCCTCCTTCTCTGTCAAAAGATCAGCCCAGTCAAGGGTATACACATGATCTCTCTCCTCCGGCTGTGGCCTCTCACCATCCTGACAGGGACCATCCACCGGTTTTGGATATTCCTTAGGCTACCTCTCGAACTGGTCCCACCGTAGCGTGATCCGCTCTCTGAGTCGCAGGGACCATGGTAGGTCCCCTCACCGCTGTGACCATAGGCACCACAGTCCCTATGACTTTGCTCCTGCCAGAGAGGATTCACCATTTTCCTGTCGTCGTACATAGCTCGTTACGGTCATGAGCATTTGTGGAGAGAACAGCCCAGCTCTTACTATTCTTACTTGCCAGCATACTACAGTCGATACCATCCTGATGTTCGTTGTTGGTCTCCTTACTGGCCTCGCTGCTCCAGGTTGCCATCGCACTCTCCCTCTCGGTCATGCTACCAGCCTTGGTACTATCTTTCTTGATCTTGTTCTCTGTTCCATTCTGCCTACTACCGACATTCTCCATCTCCCCGCTCTCATCGCAGGTCCCAGAATCACGCCTCACAATATTGTGCCATCTCTCCACCATTGCAGGTGACAGCTACAGTTTCTCAATCCCCGCTGGAGGAACACTCGGCTCCTACGTCTCCACCTTTTTTGACAGCAATGCTCCCGACGTGGTCTTTTGTGGCTCCGATTCTGGCCACCTTTCCGATCTTATCGGTTCTGGCTTCATTATCGGCCTCCAGTACCAGCTCCACCTTCTTTGCATCCACCTGTTTAGGACCCTCATATACCTCCAACTTCTCCCTCATCTGCATCTTATGATTCTGACGATGACTCTCCTGGTTCTACTCCTCTGTCACATAGTTCTCCTCCACTTACTTTTGGGGAGCCAACTCCGGATACGGCACTTGAAGATGTGAAACAGTTCTCTGATATCCTTGTTCGGGTGGCAAATGCCCTGGGTCTTGATATTTCTGGACCTCCTCCTACTGTCCAGGACCCAATTTTTCATTATGTTGACTCCCATCCTGCTACAACGGCACCAATTCCATTCTTACCAGCTCTTCAGGAAATAATCAAACATCCATGGTCCCAACTGGCTTCTTTTCAACCAATTCCTCATTGCCTGGAACATCTTTATTGGATCCAACGCAAGGATGTGGAATTTCTCTTCAACCACCCCACTCCTAATTCCATCATTGTTGAGTCCTTTCAAACTAAGGGAGGTAAAAAAGCCCACACGACTCCTCCTGATTGTGAGAGTTGTCGTCTTTACATCTTTGGCCACTGCTTCTACTGTGTCTCTTCCCTAATTGCCAGGGAATCTAACACTCAAGTTTGTTTAGCGCAGTGGTTCTCAACCTGTGGGTCCCCAGATGTTCGTGGACTTCAACTCCCAGAAGCCCTGAGCATTGACCATAGTGGCTGGGGCTTCTGGGAGCTGAAGTCCACGAACATCTGGGGAACCACAGATTGAGAACCACTGGTTTAGCGGAATATCTGGGACAGACTCCTTTCCTTGATTTCCCATCTTCCCGATGATCACCAGACCACGGATCTCCAATTCTACAATGAATGGGTAGCTCTTACTAATCAGCAGATTCAGTCTTCTCCACATGCCGTGGAGGGTTCGGTGCAGGTCATGGTAAGCGCGATTGCCCTCCGTCACTTTTCCTGGCTCCGCTCCATTGGCTTAACAGATGACAACTGGAAGAGAATTGAAGACTTTTCCTTCGACAGTCAGGGTCTCTTCCATACTACCACGGATTATGTGATAGACCATCTTATGAAAGTTCGTCTCACGGCGAAAAAGATGGGACTTCATCTGTCAGCTCAGACTAGAAGGTCCCATTCATTCTGTTCTTCGTGGAGACGCACTTCCTACTCTTACCGATCTCGGTGTCCATGGCAGTCTTCACAACAGTCCTCTGCTCTGGCTTTCTCATCTCGCCGTTCCTTCAGACACCATCAAGCTTCTTCTAAGAAGTCTTTGTCCGCTGCAAAGTCTAGATTTTGACTTCCCTTGCAACTTTTTGTCTTGCAGGCCGCCTGTCTTCCAAGGCCCCAGACCTTTCTCGCCACTTCAACACCCGGTGCGGCATCACGTTGGACTCCTGGATGCTAACCATTGTCCATCTCGGTTACGCCATCGAATTTCTAAATATTCCTCCTGTTGGCGTTTTCGATTCCACACCTTCCAGTTCCACTCTTCTCGAGGAGATAGATACACTTCTTCACAAAGGGGCCACAGAAAAACTGTCCCCCTCTGCCAAGCACACTGTTTTTTTCTCCCAGTACTTTACTGATCTAAGGAGGGATGGCTCCTTTTGACTTAGTTTGGACCTTTGGACAGTCAGCTCCTTCACCCATCCTTGAAGTTCAAGATGGTCACACAGTTGTCCATTCTTCCTCTCCTCAAGCGATGGGACTGGTTCGTGTCTATAGATCTACAAGGCGCCTACTTCCATATTGCCATTCACCCTCAACGCAGGAGATACCTCCGATTCGTGGTTGAAGACACATGTTACCAGTACAAGGTACTTCCCTTTGGGTTATCCACTGCTCCCAGAGTTTTACCAAGTGACTCGCCCACCTGGTGTCTTACCTCCATACGGAGCACGTGATGGTGTATCATTACCTCGACAATTGGTTATTGGTGGCATCCTGCAGGCAGAAACTGTACAAGGACATTCATCTCACTCTCTTTGCTCCCCAGTCTTGGCCTCAGGGTCAATCCCAAAAAATCTCACTTGGAACCCACACCTACCCTCGACTTCGTCAGGGCTACCTTAGACTCCACTTCTGCAATGGTGTTCCTCCTGGTAAAGTGTGTGAGGGTCTTGCGCCGATCTGTCTCTGCGATTCTTTGCAGTCCCTCTGCCTTGGCTCGCCAAATCCAGCAGCTCCTTGGTTACATGGCGGCCAGAACCTCTGCCACTTACCTGTCTTGCCTCCGTGCCTGCCCACTACAACACTGGTTCCTCAGACATTTTGATCTCCCTCTCGATGACCAGCGTTGGAGGTTTCATATTCCACATCCTGTCAAGGACTCTCCCCTGTCGGTGGCTATTGCCCCACCATCTGTTCTCTGGAATGCCATTCACCAAACCCCATCTGTCCATCACTATCACCACTGACACATCCCTCCTCAGCTGGGGAGCCCACTGCAATCACCTCTCATTCAGGACCACTGGGCTGGACTGGAGAAGCATTTACACATCAGTACCTTGGAGCTTCTAGCAATTTTCAAAGCTTTTCAGGCTTTTCAGAAACTCTTTCTCAGATGGACGGTACAGGTGCTGTCCGACAACACGACTGTCTGCTATATAAACTGCCACTTGTCTCTACTTCTCCACCTAGCCTTACAGATATGGGACTGGTGCACCTCACTTTGGATTCACCTGATCGCAGTGTACCTAGCAGGAAGCAATAGCAATAGCAGTTATTTCTATACCACCTATCAACTAGTGTTATCTAAGCGGTTTACAATGTATTTTAGCTAATTGCCCCCAACAAGCTGGGTACTCATTTTACCGACCTGCGAAAGGATGGAAGGCCGAGTCAACCTTGGCGCCTGGCAGGATCGAACTCACAACCTTGTGGTTGCAGTACTGGCATTTAACCACTGCGCCACCAGGGCTCCTATTGTTTCTCCTGCAAAGAAACAATGCTACAGTGGATACACTCAGCAGGGACATGGCCTGCCATCACGAGTGGTCCCTATCCAACATGGCCTGTCACTGGATAGTGTTCCATTGGGGCACATCCATCCATCCATCCATTTATTTGGCACCCACCAGAACAGGAAATGTCCTTGCTACTGCTCCAGAGCCGGTGTTGAACACCGCTCTCTCAGAGACACATTCCGGTTTCAGTGGAACAAGGGGTTCCTTTACATCTTCCCCCCGTTTCCACTCCTGGGCCGAGTGGTGGCCAAGATTGCCACGGACAAAGCAGACGCTATTCTTATAGCCGCTTATTGACTGAGACAGCATTGGCTCAGATGCCTCCTCACCATTTTCTGGGGGCATGGAATGCCCCTCTTTCATGCTTCGGACCTCCTCTCTCACTTGGACGGTCAGATGCTCCACCTGGACTGCCTTCGCCTCCAACTACGTGCATGGAGGCTAACATTCTAGACTTTGCTAGTATTCTGGCAGTTCTCACAGCCTCTAGGAAAGAGTCTACTTGCAGGTCCTGTGAATACAAATGGTGCAAGTTCACTACCTTCACAGATGCCCGATCTGAATTTTCTTCCCCCGCCTCTTTATCGACAGTCCTTCATTTCCTTCTGTCTCCAGGGAAGAAGGGCTTGCCTTCTTCTCTCTCAAGGTTTATCTCTCCGCTTTTGTTGCTTACTAGCCACACAACTCTCCCTCTTTGGCTGTTTTCAAAAATCCTACAGTCAAACAGTTCCTCAAAGGCTTTCATCATCTCTACCCTCCGATTTCTCCACCTCTCCCTCCATGGTTGTTATCTTTGGTCTTTTCCCAACTTATGCACCACCTGTTTGAACTCATGGCCACGTCGGATGACCACTTCCTTACTCTGAAGACAGCATTCCTTGTGACAGTTACATCAGCCAGGAGGGCAGGTGAACTGGCTGTGCTACACGCAGATGAACCCTTCCTGGTGTTTCACAGGGACAAGGTGGTCCTCTGCCCAGATCTGTCATTTCTCCCTAAGATGGTCTCCGAATTCCACTTGAACCAGGATATTATCCTTCCAACCTTCTACCTTTACCCAACCGCACCTCTTGAGCGCTCTCTTCACTCATTGGATGTCCACTGGGTGCTTGCCTTCTATCTGCAATGAACTTCGCCCTTTCGCCTCACTCCTCACCTTTTTATTTGCTACGGTGGGAAATGGAAAAGCCCCAAAGTCTCCACTCAGCATTTTTCTAAGTGGGTTGTGGAAGCGATTCACCTCTCCTATGAACTTGCTAAACAACTGCTGCCTCCTCCTCTTCACACACATTCTACTCGGGCTGTGGCATCCTCAGCAGTTCTCTTCAAAGGAGTGGACTTGAAGGAAATCTGCAGAGTGGCTACGTGGACACAGTCTTCAACATTTGTCTGCCACTACCACCTTAATTGCAGAGCCTGACGTGATGCTCGCTTTGGTCACGCAGTGCTGTCCTCCGTCATCTAGGACCTGACCCGCCATCCAATGGTAAACTACTTAATCTCCTGTTGTGTGAGGCATAGAGACCACAAAGAAGAAGAACAGGCTGCTTCTCTGTAACTCTGTTTCTTCGAGTGGTCAGCTGTGCCCTCACACACACCCGCCCAACCTCCTCTCTTTCAGGTCCTCTCATCAGTGGACTTCCAAACTGAGGACAGACTGTAAGCTTGGTGGGACTGAGCATGCTCAGTACTGAATAGGGGAGGGGTTCCCGCCAAGCTGCTCAGCTCTGGAACTTTCCGAAATGCAACTACGCATGCTCGAAGATCCCATTGTGTGAGGGCACAGATGACCACATGAAGAAACACAGTTGTAGGTAAGCAACCTGTTCATCTGTAGCTATTAAGGCTATAAAAGTCATTTATGCTTTATTTAGTCAATAAACTTCTTGAATGAGAAGAAGTGTACTGGTTTAAATTCTGAAAATTGATCTTTGTGCTGTTGTGAGGGTGAAACTCTTTGAAATGTTGCAGCTACATGTGCAATTAATGTATACATGTCAAAATGTTGTATGGACTTTGCTTTTATGTCTCATCAATAATTTCTGGTATCCAGAAGAACTGTTTTGGGAAAAGGCAATTTGCAACAGAGAAATAGCAGCAGGCTGTGTGTGTGTGCTTTATCCTGCAACTTATCTTGTCTTACTATAATTCCTGCCCCAGGTGATTTATTTTCATCAATGTGTTTGCAAAAATACATAGAAGTGTGGAACCTTGCAAGCAACAAGGAAAGAGAAAATGAGCTTAATTGATGATGTTGTAGAAAAGCAGTGGAAGGAAGAAAAGTATGAAATCTCCTCTGCTTGTAGTTTATCTTCTTCAGAAAGCTAACTCTCAAAGTTGATTTTACCAAGAAGAAGTGGTCACTGGGGGGTTGAGGCATGCATATTAATATAACTTACTCCCTCCCCAGTATCCATGGGATGACCTCAGTTAATGAGAACATGGTACTAATGCTGAAATTGTGGGTTCAGGGCCTAGAAAAGGGAGGAGGCAGATGTCAAAGTACTGGTTTTCCTTCTCCATGAGAGTTGTAGCTCTGTGGTGGAGCCTATGCTTTGTAGAACATATGGTTTGCATGAAAAACATCACAGGTGCAATCCCAGTGGCATCGTCCTTAGGAGCATTGGAAAGACTCCTGTATGGAATCCTGGAATGTCACATGCCAGTCCAGACAATATTGAGCTATTTTATTATTTTTTAAAATACTTCTAGACTGTCCAGTTATCGGATGAGTCTTCTGGCTGATGTAAAATACATTATAAAATATAAAATACAAGTATGATGTAATCAATAAAACCAGCATAGATAAAATCAACACAAATGACTTAAATGAACTACTGCATAGAAAACCAAATGATAGCAGCAACAAAAAGAGAAGAGTGGTAATGTCTAAAAATGCTTCCAGCAGTTCTCAAAATGCTTGGGAGAATAAAAATGTCTTCACTAGGTGTGAAAAATAAGACTGTAATGTAGGCACCTTCTTGTGGAGAGTATACTACAAATGCTCACTTTGCCTTTCTCGGTGGGGCACCTGGATAAGCAGATAATGGAGGTGATGTTAAATGGACCAGTGATCTGACCTTCGCTTCCTCTGCAAAGACAACAGAATGGGAAGGAAGAAACGGGGCACAAACCTAGCAAAAGTGAAAAAATCATGAATAACTCCCTGTCGCCTGTGATCCCCCTCCCATTCCTTTCTGGGGCTCTGGCACCGGAGTCTTCCTTCTTTGCACCTGGACCAGAGGGGGGAAGCTCCGGAGGCAAAGCAGTGGGAGGGGAGAGCTCTGGAGGGCACAAGGAAAGCACATGTGTATGGGTCTGCCCCCACCTCGTTGCCTTAGTTTTTGCCTCATGTGAGTTCTCAGTCCTGGGGCTAGGGGTGAGGGAATGGAAGGGGAGAACTCCAGAGGGCACAAGTGATGCATGCACGCCTGCATCTCCCCCCTTCCATTGCCTTACCTTTTGCCTCTCTGCATGCTTGCCTTTTTTCTCTGCACTGGCAAAATGCAAGGGAATGGGAAGAGGAGAAAGGGAGGTGGGAGAGGCATGAGTGCTTCACAAATAATCAAATTTGTGAGAGTCAAACCCACAAATGTATAGGGAGAGCTGTACACTCATACATTTGCAGTCTTGCTTTTGGAGAAGCAGACAACTAACAAATTCTGCCATAGGCTTTGCAGAAGAGGCAGGTTGTATGGAAGGGAGATGAAGCAAAAGCAAGTAATTGTACCACATTTATCTTCTTGGGAATCATTTCCAGACATGAGGGGCAGAAAACAGCCAGAAAAAAGAGTAGGCCAAATTCCTACTCTTTTAGCCAGTTGAGTATGGTAGAGTTGCAGGAGTGAAGGCCATTGGCCTTTTTCAAAACACTACAGCAGAACTGTCAGCCATGTCAATCTCTACATATTTATTTATTATTGAAACTAGCCAGGTGCTTGAGAAGTACTCAGCCTTTTGCAATTCTGATCAGTTCTACTAAAACAGAATGGGTTATCTGACATCTCAGCAGGATACAATACCTGGTTGCTATTTTGTGTATGGATTGAGACTGGGCGAGAGATGAGGAATGAGTTCTGCAGTTTGATTTTTAAAATAAAAATATAGTGTCTGCTCAGAGGCAAGTCTCATTGAATCTAGTGGTAGCTTCAGCCTCCCTTTGCTTCAGTCAGTTGAGTAATTCCCCTGGCTTATTCATTATGATCATGCATTTGTAATCTTATACACATTGTCTCAGAATTAAGAGAACCACAAATATCTACTTGGGTAGTCTTTAGTATAGGATTTGATTTGTGAAAAAAGCAATGTGCACACAATATTTACTGTGCTCTTTTTATGCCACTTGTACTAGGGTTTTTTTTCATATGCATTATACATTTCTATCACAGATATAATTTAATTAAGATAAATTACTTGCTTGTAAAATTGAAAGAATTGGCAGAGTCACATGATTGATTAAATCTAATCTTCTATGGAAAAAGAACATCACAGTTTGATTCCTTGAGCTGTGTAAAATGAAACAAGATGGTGTAAATTACTCTTAGTCTTAGCTTCCCTTCTGTGTCTAGCACAGAATGTATGTTCACGTGACATGCCTTCCCATTTCCTTCTGCTGCTGCCTGTCCCCCCATAAAATCTGCTCCTGCATTTGGATTCTTGGAAATTGGGGGTAATAGGTGGAGAAGATAGAACTGGCCTTCTTGAATCAAAAGAAGAACAATTTAGAACCCAAGCCACTACTTTTAGTGGTACTGTATCTCTAGCATGACTTCCAATATTTCATAGATGAAAAATGGAGTATGTGTGACTGAGCAATATTAGATTGCGATTAAGATGTCCAAAGTTATTAATAAAGAAGAATATACAAGGTAGGAGAGGCTACAGCAGTTTGCTTTTGTTTGAGCCTCCTATGGAGGGCAAGATCTCTTCCCTTTACAGAGTTAATTGAGTTATAAAGTATTTTTGCACTTTAATCTCAGTTTGCAGCAGCTAAAGTAGTGGGAGGAAGAAGAGAGAAACTGGGCCATTTTAAAAGCAGCTGAAAAAAGGGGGATGACAGAGGATTAATTAAGATGGTACCTGCCAAATTCAGACAGTTGGAGGGTATGCTATAGTACAGTACTTGATCATACCTCATCTGTCTGCTACTTGCTTTCTACTTTTGTTACAGCCATAATTCCAGCCTTGGTAAATTCAGAATATCTGTATTAATCTTTCTCCTTAGCATGCAAGTGCTACATATTTGGGAAGTGCTTTTCATTTGATGGAGCATAGTTTGGGAGCTGGGTTCATGCAGTCCGGGAAGACGTCAAACCAACTCAGGCAAGTGAATTACTCACATAATCAGTGAAGAGTTGGAAAAGTAGAGTGTATATGAGGTTGTGCCTCTTGTGTGCTCTGAAGAAAACATTATTTTTCCTTGATTTTGGTCAGCATAGAGGAGGTAGAGAAGTGTGGTGATACTTAGGATTTCTCTGCTTTGGAGGTGATATGTTGAGATTCTTCGGGATTCTGATCTTTGTGAATTCTGATCTGAGCTTCACCTTGTGGACTAAGATGTGAACCAAAACCTTGTTATCAACTTGTTCCATACTTCCTAAGGGTTCTGACAGAGCTCTTTGAGAAAAAAAATCTTTTAAAAGAAAAGATGTTCTGAAGTGAGCATTTTGAGATTAAATAAGTTTAAAAATGCATAATCTAAAAAAAAAGACTTTTAGAACAGGCAAAGTAAACAGCAGCTGCCTCCAGATTCCCTTTCTGCCCATGCACAAATGGCAAAAGAGAGAGAAAAGGAGAAAGTAGATAAGCCTGCCTCACCAGCTACCCCCAGCATGTTAAAAAACACATAGATCTATAAGTTTAGTCACCAAAATAGAAAACATAAGAAAAGTAAAAGCCACTAAAACAAAAAGTCGTACCTGGATGTATTTTAGAAGAAGCCTTCAAGTTATCTCTGGAAGGTTCAAATTTTTATTTATTTATTTATTTTGTTTAGTGACCTTTTTTTTTGTTTCACGGGTGCATCGTGTTAGCTTTAAATGAAAACTTTGCTGAAACATGTTGAACTGCTCTTTTTTGTGATGTAAGCGTCTATCCCTATTCTTTCCATGTTACTTTTGCCTCTGGTACATGATTTTCTTTTAAAGAAGTAATGCACAGGAACACATCCACTATGTTAACTGAGGTTTACCGGTACAGAAATTTAAAAATGAATTTTCATGTTTGATTTTTAGGATTGGAAAGAAGTAATTTGTTGTTGGTGTGTGCCTTCAACTAATTTCAGACTTATGGCATCCCTAGGACAAAACTATCACAGGATTTTCTTTACAAGATTTGTTTGGTGTGTGTGTGTGTGTGTGTGTGTTACCTTTGCCTCCCTCTGAGGCTGAGATACTGTGAATTGCTCAAGGTCACCCGGTGGGTTTCCATGTTTGAGCAGCGATTTGAACTCTGGTCGGGAGGGTCATAGTCCAGTTATCAAACCGCTTCACCACATTGACTCTCAAGAAGTAATAAATTAGTGTAAAAATAGGACAGAACAGATTTGTGAATGAACAGAAGTTAAGAGTGGCATGAAGTGAAAGTGGACATTGTTCATTCAGTTCTACTCCTGGTAGAAAACATTTCTAAAACCTATCATTTGGGAGTGTGTCAGTACCTATGTGTTGGCAAAGTATCCTAAGATTATCCGGTCCAGATTTGACGCAAGAAGAGGAGAGGAATTTGGCATATCCATAGGACATTTCACTATGGGGTATGCCTTTTATCTTAAGCCTTACTTGACTCTGAGATTTTCTCTCTGCTCAGTACTATAGCAATGGTAAAAACAATAGAAAGGACTATGCATGTGTGGGGTGATAATATCACTCCCTTCCTGTGATTTAATTTTTAAAATAGTGCTTTAAAAGAGAGTATCCCCAGATAAATTCTGAGCATCTTTGTGCATCTCTGCTACACTTTACTTGTCTGCAGAGAACAAGATGGTAAAAGAAAAACAAGGCAGTTTTTTTTCCGAGCAGAACTTAACCTTTGGAACACCTATATGGCAATTTGTTGAGCATTCTTCATTGCTTTTAATAGTGGCAATGGGAATTTTAGACACCATTCAGAGTGTAATTAAAGCCCACTTAAAAGGCTTAATTGGAGCTTTGGGGCTCACAATGTTAATTCCAAAGCTTAGAATTTCTAAAGGATTTCACTGTGAAAGATTAAGTAAATCCCTGGTTCATTGTGACAGTTTGCTTTCCAGGAAATCATAGGGTCCATAATTAGTCTTTAAAAAAATCTAATTAGGAAGCTTTTAATGCTCTTTTTAAAGTCTTATTTATTTAATCTTGTTGCATTAACTTGTGAAGCACTCAGGCTTTGTATCTTGCTGTATTTGACACCTACATTTTTGGAGTACTGTACTGTATTGGCTACCTACATGTTTGGTGTTTTTGTCAGAATCAGTGAGTGTATGCTTTCAGGCTGTCTGTAGACTTATAGCAATGCCATGAATTTCTTGGGCACAGAATACTCAGAAATGGTTTGCTGTTGCCTTCTTCTGAATAGAATTTACAGCATCTGGTATTCTTATTTTTCTTATGTTATTTTATATCCTGCCTTTCTCCCAATAGTGGGACTTAAAGTGGCTAAAAATATTAAAACAGTACAAATTAAAACATCCATGAAAGTATAAATATTAGTTTTTTAAAAAAACAATTAAACAACTTGTTAAAATATTACATGTTTAAAAATTAAATACATTAAAATACATTAAAAATACCCCATACCAGCCTTAAAACAGAATCACACAACATCAAGAGGCCCTACCCCGTCAATTTATAAAAGCCTGATGGCTTAAGAATGTCTTAACCTGCCATTGGAAGGAGAGCAAGAGGGAATCTCTCTAGGGAGGGAGTTCCAAAGTATTCCTTGGCAGTCTTCTGCTAAAATGCTGACCAGGGCTGACCCTACTTAGCTTCCAAGATCAGATGGGATCTGGTGCCTTCAGGGTATATACCTCCCCTTTTTTAAAATCAGACTAGCATTGCTTATTTAATGTATTTTTGTGACTAGAACCGATTAGACGCATTCTCTCTGTTTTCAAAGTAAGCTGCCCTGGGTCCCATACTGACAAAAGGGAGAGATATCAGTTAATTAATTAAATAAATGATAAATAAAGCAACCACAGTAGTCTTCCGATCCACACTAAAAGTAAAACATAATCAAACAAAACAATTCAGATATGTCAGCAGTTATGCTAAAAGAGATTCAAAGTTGTTTCTAGGAATGTAAGCCTAATACCAGTTGCATAGGGATGAGGGGGCGGGGGAGGATTCGCCCTGGTCGGCAGTGTTTTTGGGGCGTTCCGGCCCATAGCCATGCCCCTGCGCACAGTGGCCATGCCCCTCGTGCCATAGCCCCACCCTCTCCTGCCCCCTTCCACATACTCCAAGTTCCGCCACTGCCTCATACTAGTATATAATATAGATCTTAGCAACAGTTAAACAGGGCAGCAGTTGGAGTAGACCTTCCTGAACAAAACAAAACAACTCCCAACAATGTTAGAATATTGCCAGAAAAGTCAACTGACAGATCTCTTTCAGGAGAGCATTCCACTAATAAGGTTTCATCAAATTGCAGGTAGGTAAAATACAGACTTGGAGATCCTGAATTTCAAAATGTTACTAGTATCGTGCAAACTCTTTTTGACAGTATTATACTGCAAGTAAAATAATACAAGCTTAAATTCTTGGGAGGGTGTGCTATAGGAACACCACACCAATTGCCATGTGTACTCTACAGCATGCTTCTGACTGTACATTGCTGAAAGTTGTAGTAATTAATTGTGATGTTAAGTCACTTGTTTAATTTGACAGTTAACTTGTGTTTAAAATTAGCATAAGAATTGTGTAAAGTATTTTTTGTTGTTGCAATAAAGTCAGTGCTAGACACACTTGATAATATTTGAGTAATCAGTTGTCCAGATCTTTTCTAACTAATGAAATGCTCATGCTATGATAAATGTATTTTAGGTTTGGGATCTGCTAGTGTAGCATAAAAGAAAGCTAGTATATTTGTTTCCATCTGACCGAAATTGCTGTTCACTGAGGTGCCCATCCTCTCTCCAAACAATTGATTTAGTGGCGATGGTTTTTCAGAGAATTATGTGAAAAGCAAATTGCTGGACTTCAAAAGATTTTGGTTAGAAACATAAAATTTAGTGTAAGATGAGCTGTGTGCTGTCCCTCATCAGCACAACATTAGAAGGAATATGTCCCTACACACAAAGGAAGTGTCTACACTGCAGTTTACTGTCCAAACCTGTTTACATAATTATGATGCATCACTCCCCCCATGTTCTCTGCAGGGAAAACAGGCTGATGGAACTGCTAAATGTGTTTACACATGATGTGGAAAACATTTGGATCATGTCATTTTACCCAGGATCTACAAAAATCAGTATACACTTACCTACCTCTCTAGGTGTAGATGCTCACCTGTTTTGAAAACTATCTGAAGATGTCAATAAGGACATTACAAGTGAATGATCGTGAACACCATCTCAATGCTATGTCTGAGTCAGTTATGTTACTTCTGCATCTAAGTCACAACAAAGGACACAGTGGGAGAGAAATCCTTCAGAGAGGCAAACCAACAAGTGGTGTTCCAGCTACTCATGTAGACTTTGCATACTAAACTGGAAACTTCCCAAGTCTAGTTATCAGCCTCTGGCCACACTAAGGGATGGAGATGTTGTGGTCCTCCTTGTAGGGCCCTGGCTAAGTGTATCCCTTAACAGCACCTTGCTTAAAGATACAAGGGTCTCAAAACCAAGAGTGGGAATCAAAGAGCCCTCCAGATGTTTTGGGGACTGTAACTCCAGATGTTTTGGGAGCTGTAACTCCCAATAGTTCTAGTGGTGTGGAATACAGAGAGTTGCAGTCTTCTCTGGAAGATTGAGTGTTCCCATCCTTCCCCTAAAACAATTGTTGATTATATCTTGAACACAGCCCAATAGGGATTGGCTTCATTCCACCACCCCTCTCTTTTGCCAGGTTCTTACATGTTACATGCATTTCCATCTTCCTACTTTATACCACATTTTACAATACTCCTCAACCTTCTTTCACAAAAGAATTAAAGCCATGTGAGAATTCAGACCCCTGCTGTTACAAGGCCTCTTCAGAGATGAGGGGTGGGAGGAAAGAAAAGGAAACCTGACACAAAAGGAAATGGTTATTGCTGAGCCACTATCTGGGAGATAAAACATTACAAGTATGTCCAGTGAAGCATTAAATCTTAACAGATGATATACTGCTTGTGGAGAATCCAATGAAAGAATTGGTGTATTTGCTAGGAAAGCCTGGATCAGGGTTTATGGAGATCTCCTCCTCCTCCTTTTTCTTCTTCTGCTTCTTTTTCTTCTTCTTCTTCTCTAGAAGTTATCTTTGCAAAATAAGGGTGGGAATCAGGCAACCCTCTGTATGTCATGGCACTGTAAGTCCTATCAGTCTGAGCCACCATATCCAGTGATGTGGAATACTTGGAGCTGTGATCTAGCAAAATATGGAGAGCTGCATAATTCCCATAACAATTGTAAAGCTACATGTGAGGGATGGAAACCAAGCTTTATGCAGAACAACATCAGGAAATGGAAGTGTTTAGCTTGGAGAAGTTTAGCCGAGAGGTGACATGACAGCTGTCTTTACAAGTAAAGAAGATGGAGCCAAATTTTTTTTTCTGTTGCTCCAGAGACTAGAACACAAACTAGGGGATTAAAATTACAAGAGATTCCACCTAAACGTTAGGAAGAATGTTTTTTATTGTAAGAGTGGTTTGACAGTGGAATAGATTGCTTCAGAGCAAAGATTCTCCATCTTTGGAGGTCTTTAAACAGAAATGGAATGGTCATCTTTCAAGAGTGCTTTAGCTGCATGCCAGAAGTCAGACTAGATGGGCCTTATAGTCTCTTCCAATTCTTTAATTCTGTCATGCTGAATCTTCCTTTATATTCAGTGCTGGGCATAGTGGCCTTTAGAGAGTGAGACCTTTACTGCACCATATCTTAATAGTGTGTTGTTCTGTCACAGTTCCAGCATTGCCATTTCTGGGATGGTATTGGGTTATGAATGCTCTCCATTGCATCCTTTCGATTTAAGCGGATGAGTAGCATTATTGCCACCAGTGTTCCCACTGCATTACAGTGTCATCGGTGAGTTCTTTTCCCACCTTCTCCCTACCCCACAGCTCATGATTGTTGTTTTTTTAAAGCCGTACTAACGCAGCAACATTGGCCCTTTTCGCATGCATTTTTTTTTTGCGCGAGTACCCCTTGAGCATTGCATGAATGGGAGTGTCGCTCCGTACAATGCACTCCCACTTGCGTGACGCTCACGAGGCTCAAGCGGGGCACGTGCGTTTTTATTTTCGGCTGTAAGCCGAAAATACTGCGCACTCGCACAATGCTCGCAGTGCCCTCGCGCATTTACCTGTGTGTGGTGCTTTGGGGAGCCGGGCCCGTTGCGCTTCCTTCCCCCAGCACAGCCTACAGCTCCCAGACTGCGCTGCGGAAGGAAGAGGCGGGGCGCTAGCGCGACGGTTGCGCTACCAGGAAGCCGATGCAGGAGGCAGAAGGGCTGTTGTGAGCGGCTTGCGCGAGCAGCGCTCCCCACTGCCGTGACGAAGGTAAGGTGCAAAAAGGGCCATTGTAACGTCATGACACGCCAGTACACGTCTTTCTGCTGTAACGCTAAAGAAGTGTATTTTTAAAAATTAAAAAAATAATACCTCACAGGAGAAATTTAAAATAAACGCAAGGAGGTGTGATAGCTGAGGGAGGTACAACCTGGGAAGACCCACACCACACCCACTCCTGGATCAGCTGTGGAAGGAAATGCTATCAAGCGCTGATGTTGACGGGAAAGAGAGTCATTACTGGACTTCTTACAGCATTGAAAAGGGGCAGATTTCCAGTGGAGGGCAACGTGATAGCATCTGGTTAATGACAACATCATGTGATAGCACAGGTCCTGGACCAGGAACGATGCATTGCTCTGGTGGAATGACAACTTTGTGCAGTGAGGGCCTGAGATTGTTTCTTCCCCCACAACTAAGGTCTGCATATTTTTTCCTCTTTCTCTGAAGTAACAAGTAAATCTACCATTAATCACAATGCAAACTGACTAATCTAGCCATGACTCCTTGCTGACATTGTACGAATGTCTTCAAAGATACGTTTATTGCATTAATCAGAGCTTTTGATAGTTATGTTTTGACTACGTTCCCAGAATCTACCAATCAGCATGACCGTTTTTCCAAACTCATAATTGTATTTTATATTTTTGGTATACCTTCAAAACATCCAATGCGCAGGACAAAAAGATGTCCTATGTTGGTGTGATGAGATGATTGTTTTTGATGGCAATTGCTTGATTGACTTTAAAAACTGTTTCACATTTTGAATAGTGAGTATTGCTTGCAACAGAAAAGTGCTAAAAATAAGTCTAAAAATGAGTAATATATGACAGCTGTGGAAAAGGTCACACTGTGTACATACCACAGGTAACCAAGATCAACTGTTACTCTTTTAGTCAGGCACCTGTAGTATATAAACAGCACCCATGACTGTCAACGTATTATAGAGAATGTTGACTGTTTGTATGGGCTTGTAATCTAATATTCATACAACAAGTGAAGCAGCATGTAAAACCATACCATTGAGCTTAATTTTTTTTCCATCAGTGACAACCCTGTTATAATTTATCTTTGTAAAAGTTTTGCTTGTTGTTCTGTTGTGTGCTGTTGAGAACAACCTTTGGAAATACTTATCTGACCACAAAAAAACCCCAAAAAACATATGATTGGGCCACCATATGGTACTTATTGACAAGTGAGTAAAGAATGTTTACTGCTTTACTTGACAGCAATTTGTTATAGGATGTCATAACAACTCTCTTTAGCATACTCTAGATTACGACAGTCACTTGAGGAGCATGCAAAGAATTAAAGCATGTTTACTCCCAAAAAAGCATTTCTTTGCTGAGCGTGGGCTGCTTTTAAAATAGCTCTGCTATACTGAACAAGTTTAGAGCAAGTTTGCTTTGTATAGATTGCTCTATAAGAAAAGACAGTGTTTAACATGGTCCATTTTAGGTTACCAGTCCAGAATTTCAAACAGGATACAGCTAACATTCTATTTTCATCCCAATAAGCATTAATGTTCCTTTCAATTTCTGAATCTCTCAACTTTTTAAATGAGTGTATCATTACTGCACAACTCTGTAGATTGTGGAGATTTTTTTAAAAAAAACAACTCAGTGTTTTTTTTTTAAAAAACTCAGTACTTTGGAGCTTTAAACAAAGTGATGAAAAAGTCTGATTAGATATCATAGAGGTAGAAGGAAACCCAAGAGACATCTGTTCAAATCCAATTCCATCCAGGAATTTGCAGCTAAAATATTCCTGAGAGATGACCAGCCACCCTCTGTTTAAAAACCTCAGAAGAAAACTACCTTCTATTCCACTGTTATGGTCAGAAAACTCTTCCTGATTTTTAAGCGGAATCTCTGTTCTTGTGATTTGAATCTAGTGATTCGTGTTCCAGTCTCTGGAGTGGCAGAAACTATCTTACTCTGATTCCTATATGACATCCTTTCAGATTTTTAGAGATGGCTATTGTGTTATCTGACAGTCTTCTTTTCTTCAAAGTGCACTATCCACCACTCTTAGGCCCTTTCCACGCCATACCCCATTAGCACGTTCTTCTGTTATGATCCCAGCATTGCCGTTCGTGCTGTTATAGCAAGTTAGGAACGCTCTCTTCCACACCCTTCCACCTTAAGTGGTTGAGTAGCAGTATTGCCATCAGTGTTCCTTCAGCACCACAGCCCCCTTGGCCACCTTCGCCCCGCCTCACTGTCCCTGATTAGTCAGGGTTTTGTTTGTTTGTTTTGAAACTGTACTAGCTCAGCAATGTTGTAACAGCATGACACACCACTACACTATTGAACTTTTGCACTATAATACTTAAAAATGTATTAAAAAAATAAAAAGTTTTAACTCAAAGGAGAAATTTAAAATAAACACAGAGAGGTGGTAGATTTTGAAGTTACCACACCGTGGGAGTAGCTGAAAGAGGGACAAGCTGGGCATGCCCACACTGCACTCACTCCTGGATCCAAGAGGACAGGGCGCACTGTCAAGCACTATTACAGTACTGCGCTGAGCCAGCTGACAGGATTGAAGTGCTAAAGGAGGCTCTTAATGGGTATTTCTGGAAATAGTATAAGGAGGTTTTGCAGTGTTTGGGGAGGGGATAGCAGCTGGATAGCGACAATGCGCAGTAGCATGACTCCTGGACCAGAAATAACCAGCAGCTGTTGTGGGACAGTGACGTCATGCAGAAATGGCCTTAGTCATTGGTCATAAAGCTTGGTCTCTAGACCCCTTACCATCTTGGTCACTCTCTTCTGGAAACTTGTTGATATCCTTCTGAAACTGTGTTGCCCAGAAATGGACACAGTACACCCAGTGAGATCTGACCAAAGCAGTGTGTACTGTTACTATTACTTTCTTAGATCTGGACACTATAGTTCTGTTGATGCATTGGCTTTTTGTTGATATATCATATTGTTGGAAGTGGCGAGTTTACGGTCAACTTAAAACCCCTAGATTCCTTTTACATGGACTGCTGTCAAGTCAGGTGTCATTCTGTATTTGTATATCTGACTTTTTCTGCCTAAATGTGTCATCTTTCACTTATCCTTGTTGTAAGCATTGATCTAGTCCAGCTATTGATACATACACTCTGGTACATTTTTGTTTGTGAGATCTGATGAGATTCATCCAATTCTTCAGATTCTGTTACGGATCTCTCTCTCTCTCTCTCTATGTCCTGAGTTGCACAATCAAAATAATATGATGAGAAAAAAATGCTAAAAATTGTACTGTTTAGCCTGCAAATTCCCACGACAACTCCCCAGTCAGGAGTAGATAGGTGCGGGCTACACTACCTTCAAAACTGTGACTTCCCCCCTTTTTTTGGAGGTGACTCTTTTCATTTACAATTTTGAGAGAAATTGCAAAGAGCTTAATATCACCAAGCACTAAAGGTAGGTCTGTGCCTTGCTTTCACTGGGGTCACTGAATGTTTTTCTTTCATGCCCAATTAGGAAGCAAACCTTAATATAGGGCGTGAAGAGTAACAACTCCAAGTACCAAGGATACTCTCCAATCCAAAATAGCTACACTAGTGTACTATGCACTGTGGGACCTCAGTCTTTTCAAGATTCAAACTGAAACTATTAGTGCAATAAAGAATGATGGGGGGATGTTATTTTTGCTTTTAACATTGAGTGGTAGCTCATACTCAAGCTGTTGTGTGCCTTCAAGTTGTTTCCAAAGTACGGTGATTCTGTGGAAAAAACCAGCCCCCCTCTATCATGGGCTTTTCTTGGCAAGATTTACTCAGAGATGGTTTGGCTTTCTCTGAGGTTGGGGAGTGTGACTTGCCCAGGGTCATCCAGTGGGTTTCTATGGCCAAATGGGGATTTGAACACTAGTCTCCAGGGGCATAGTTCGAGTCCTCAAACCACTATACTATGCTGACTCACACAGCCACCGCTATTGTAAAAGGCATCACTGTTGATATCCCAATGTATTAATGACCTAATGTGTTCAAATGCGCATGTATTTAAATTTGAGATGCATTTACATTTATACACATGTATGCATTTTTGACTGGTGATTAAATAGGTGGTCAACTAAAGTAAAAAAACAAAAAGATAGAAAGCACAAGTTTCTAGTTTCAAGAAGCAAAAGAAAATCTTTGTTGGTGTTCTCAGCAATAGGAAGTCCTGATATTTTGTCTTCACATCCTAATTGCATAAAGATGTTTGAAATGCTCTTGTGAAAAATAATAACAGCTTTCAAACATGGGCTTTACCAGTTGAAAGATATTCTACCATTTGATTAACAATGTTGGATTAACTAATATATACTGTGTCAGCTGTGTTACACCCACTTTTATTTGTTGTCCTACAATGCTTGGCTTTATTTGAAAAAAAAAATCAGTCAAGATTTATACATTATTTTATCAGTGGGATTATATAGTTCAGGGGAAGCAAATAAATCTGTCATTTTATGGTGTCCTTTCCTTTGTACATTCAAATGTTTATTCCTGTATTATGTTCTGTCCTTAGAACAAGTAGAAGTCAAACTAAGTGCAAACAGAAAAGGGTCAGAGAACAATTTTTACATTTATAATTCAGAACAGTTTTATTAAATGTATAACCATAATTCACTGAGAGCCAACTAATGTGTGGAGCAAGTAGATGTCACACTTACACTATGGAAACATATCCAAGGGTAGTCGTTTTGGCCATGTATCAAAGCATAACAAGATCCAAGATCCATAAAAGAGTGATACCTTTATTGGCCAACCAAAATGCAGAAACATCATGCAGAAAATACATCATGCAAGCTTTTAAAGCTTCGCTGGCTTCTTCATCAAGCAAGGATGTTAAAAAAAATTATACAAGAGATGTAACCATGTTAAAGTCCAGGCCTACATTTAGTCTTGGATGTTATTTCTGTTGTCAGTTAAGATGGTCTACTCTAGAGGTATATCAGTGCAGGCAGAAGCCATGCCCCTCCTCGGTCATGTGAGATCCGAGAACAAAGGGCAATAAAAGAGTTGAAAAAGAAATTCAACTTCATAAGCAACTGAAAAGTAATTTTGCTTGTAGGCCAGATTGCCCTGTCCTATGTGAAGCTAACTACCCTTTTCTTGGGCAAATAACACTGAATTTCTCAAGAAGTCCCTGTATGGTTACATCTGGAAAAAAATTAGCTGCTGTGTAGGACTGTGGACTTTGTGGATTGTGGATTTTGGACAGTTACACTGTGTCTCTTTCATAAAATATACAATAGAATATCACTGGATTTAAACACATACCATGAGATGATATCTGTGTGGGATGTTGTCCAAAGCTCCCATGCTGTTTGCCCTTTGAAATAATACATGGATTAGCCATTTGTATCTATACAGAAAGGGTTGGGGAGTCTATAGCCCCTACACACTGTGCAACACAGGGACACATTATGTCGTTAGATAAGTGTGAACAATAGAGCTTCAATGAAAAAAGAAAATTGGGAGACACTGTTTGTTGGCTTCATTTTACTCTCTTGTATCCAGTTTTCTGTGGATTTCAAAGGCATTGTTTGTTCTTCAGATAGTGGGTAACATTACCAACCAATTATCAATCCTAGCCTTGAACAGCAATCATTTTCCATCAGTCTTTAGGTATGAGGTACAAGTTTTCAGTTTGCTAATCCACATATTAAGATTGCAGGTATGTGCTTCCTGTCTGTGGAGACTGGAGGGAGGCACAGAAATGACATCAGCTTGAAAATGATTTATAATGGCTTTAACAACTTCGACATCAGTAAACATTCAAGTGCATGGCATTTCCAGATATTGCCTTAGGAAATGTGTCCTGATAAACTATACCTATTGTACTGGGGTGAGAGCCAGTATGGTGTAGTGGTTTGAGCATTGGAGACCAGTGTTTGTTTCCCTGCTTGGTTGAGGAAACCCATTGAGTGGCCTTAAGTGTGTCACTGATTCTCAACCCCCAAAAACCCTGTGATGGGTTTGCCTTAAGGTGATTATAAGTCAGAAAGTACTTGAAGGCACACAACAACAATTATCCTGAGGAAGTTGGAGCTCTTTTCATTGGTTTTGAGCAATATTTGCAGTTCTTCTAGGGTTATTGCAGTGAGCATATACAGACTGGGGGTAATCGAGGATCCTTTGACATACACCTGAACCTTTTGTGTTGGCTATCTCCAGAAGAACTTCATTCACTGGAGAATTAGAATAGATATTTCAGCACTTTACTTAGGATGCGTGATGGTGCAGAGGACCTGAACAGGCATGGGGATAATTTGGGGGTCTCAACACCAGTTTTATGGCTGTGTAGATTTCACTTACTTTGTGTGTCTCCTTAAACAGGAAATAATATGCAGACGTTTCCATGTATGTAACACAGTTGATATGCTGCGACAGCAGCCATGCTCTATAAACAATTCAGTTGTATAAACTACATAGATTGTTTCACTGGAAGCAGGGCATGACAGGAAAGCAAGCGTCATATGTACTTGCAAAATTCCATCACAAGCAGCCATCAGTGGTTGTCTTCAGCAAGTGGTTGTTCTAAGTCACAAGCATTGGCCATTGATGGCAGAACACTTGCACAGATTTTTGGAGTCAGGTGGATTTTTAAAAAGTGCAGGCAGATAGGTAGGGATGTAAATCTTTGGTTTTTAGATTTGTACATGTGAAAATGAAAAAAAAAAAACCCACCTTATTTGGCTTCTCTCTCTCTCCCCTTACTCCTCCTTTCTGCATTTTACCTACCCTTCTTCTTTTTATCCACTTCCTTTTAATTATACAAGGTAAGATACCCTAAAGGCCCCAGATTCAGCCTTGGTTAGTACTTGGATGGGAGGCCATCAAAGAATACCAGGTGCTGTAGGCTACATTTTAGAGGAGAGAACTGGCAAAACCACCTCTAACTATTCCTTGCCTAAGAAGACCCTATGAAATTCATGGGATTGCTGTAAGTTAATAGGCAACTTGAAGGCATATATACAGATAGAAGATGAGTGCAGAAAATATTGGTTTTAGATACCTGTTAGGTAGCTGATAATTTCATCTGAAGAGTGGATTTGGTTTCCGTGGCTCCTGTGTATAAACATGTGCTCTACCACTTATCTTTTGCAGAGCACACTTCTTGACTGGGAGTGGGGAGGCAGAAAGGACACAGTGATTCACTATGCAGAAAAATTTCTACATATGCTCAGAGACATTCAAAGCATTTCTCACTAAGTATTCTACAATATTGATTTACCGACTTCATAACCAGCTGCTTATTGCTGTACTTACAGTGAGTGGATTGAGATGCTCTTTAACTGAACCCCCTCCCCACTCCTTGTCAACCTTTAACTAACAAGGTATATGAAGAGTGAGAGAACTCTCCATGTTGGGAGAGGTAAAAAAAAAAAAGAGAGAGAGAGATGTAGATGAGTGATAAACTTAATTGAAGAGGTTGAAAAATGAGATCCTATGCCTTTTTCAACCTGATATTATCAAATGAATTGGATTCCCACCCAGATAGCGTGTTGATTTTAGGATGTCTCCTCCTTGCATTCACCTGATGAAGTGATTTGTCCCCCTGTAAAACATTTAGAAGAACTGCAGTTTTAAGACCTTTTACAAAGTCAGTGTGGTTTCACCTAGAGGACCTTAGGCATTAAAAGCTGGTATGTTGGGGTAGAGAATATAGCAATTCTTTAACATCGGGAGGAACTTTTATTTCATTTAAAGGTTTACTGCCTTAACTTTTGTGGAACTACTCCATGTGGTCTCAAACACACTGAGGATGGAGACTGGATCTCTGCAACATATACCTCCAGCAGTGATTGATGTAGTTTTAGACCTTGCTCTGTTGGCCAAGGTGACAGCTGTCAAAATACCAGCTGGCGAACTATTGAACAGAGAGATTCCAGAAGTCAGTATGGAAACTGTGCTGGAACAAGTAAAAATCCTTGTCCGGATAATGATCCCAGTGTGTTGCTTACTGTAGTCAAGGTTCTGTCCCATAGCATATTTCCAGATGGTTGTGTTCCCCCACCCCCCAAGCTGCAACTTTCATAAACTTTCATAAACTGTATCAGTCAAACAGGTTTGCTTAACTCTTTTTTACTTAGTTTCATTTAATCTGTATTATGGCTTATACTATGAAAAGCATAGGAGCTCTGCATCCCAGTCACTGGTAATCTGCTTCACCCACCGCTTTGATTTGTGAGGTTTTATCAAATGTTAGCTACATAATTCCAAACTTATTTTTTGAGCCATAAGGACTAGCAATGTGGAAAAAGAAAGATGTTTCTCCACCCTCTACCACACATTACACTTTCCTGCTGTCCTATGAAATCAATATTACATAGCCCTGTGAACATTATAAAAGTGAGAAATAAATATTAAACCACAGGAACAGCAGCAATAATCCATGGTTTGGTTTCTGTTGTTAGTTCTAGCTAGAGTAGCTGATTTAGAGAAGCCATTATTAAAAAGATGTTGTGGTAACCAGTGTACCAGCTAAACCATACTGTGTGTCAGGGACTCTAGATAGCAGCAGTATGTGTAGTTTGTGTGTGTGCTTTCTAAAGCCAGATAGTGGAAAAAGCTGGGGAAGCATTTTTCCTCATCATCATACGAAAGCCAGAAAAATGATTCTCCCTGTCTCAGCTCCCCCTTAGTACATTTCTGAAGCTTTGCCCTTTCGAATTTGAAACTTTTTGAGTATCGTCCAGCAGCTGAAGGGGTTGGATGCACTTCAGGTTCGCGTGCCTTATACCTTAAAATATATATATAGTTTTTCAAAGAACTAAATGAAATTAACAAATGCTTAGCAAGGTTTCACATGCAATGCCATCAGAGACGCAACTTGTTTTAAGAAGCTGGCAAGAATTCAAGCGCCTCCCCCATGCTTGAACCCCACCATTCCACATTTGTCAAAGCTCTCATAAAATATCCAATGTTTCTGGTTTCGATTTACCAAAAATAGGCTTTTGTTCTCTAGCTTGGCTCTGAAGGATGCAAACTGTCAGACGATAGGCAACACTTTGAAATTTGCTGGGCCATTCCAGTTTGCCTTAGACCTGTCATTACATCTCCTTGAATTTGTGTGCTTCGATCACCTAAACTTACATATTTTCATGGGCAATGTTAATGTCTTTAAATCATTTCCCCCTCCTCTGAAGACACCAACTGCATTTATTTTCCTTCCTCTACGCATGAACTTCTCTGACAAATGCTGCTTTGAAGCTATACAGTTTCATTGATCGGTCACTAGGGCTTACCCACCAGATGGGTGATGACATTTGTATTGGCATCCCTTATTGACCTCTTCGAGTAGGAGCAAAAACAGCAAAAGTTTGAAACTGTGCTACTTGTACTTCAGTAACAAACACTTTCAGCTCATCATCAGTTTAGCACACAGCTTAAAAACAAGCACTTTTGCCAACAATATTTTGCGTTTTCTGACACTGCAGCATCTGGAAAACATGACTGTAAAAACATCCATTCTGATAGTTGAATGGTTAAGAGAATGAGCTGTGAGCTGGTATGTTCCTGTTTCAAATCTCATCTCATTCATAAACCCAAGGGATGGCCATGAGTGTGCTGCTGTTTGCCAACTTCATCCTTTTTCCTTCCCAATCTTATGTGTAGATAGTATTAATAATGGTATATGGTGCCAAGCTGAGAGATAGTTTGATGTAGTAGTTTGAGCATTGGATGATGATCCTGGAGACGAGGGTTTGATTCCCCACTTAGCCATGGAAACCCAGTGGTTGATCTTGGGCATGTCATAAATGCTCAGACCCAGAAAACCCTGTGATAGGTTCACTTTAGGGTTGTCATAAGTCTGAAACAACTTGAAGGCACACAACAACAACACAACATATTGTTTAAAATTTGCTGAGATACAAGAAATGAAGAAATTTCAGTGCTAAGAAAAGGTGCTATACAAATCCTAATGTCTGATTAGCAGGCACCCCAGTATTTTAGAATCATAGAATCATAGAAATGTAGAGTTGGAAGAGACCACACGGACCATCCAGTCCAACCCCCTGCTATGCAGGAACACCCTCAAAGCACTCCCGACAGATGGCCATCTAGCCTCTGCTTAAAAACCTCCAAGGAAGGAAACTCCACTACACTCCAAGGCAGCATGTTCCACTGCCGGACAGCCCTGACCGTCAGGAAGTTCTTCCTGAGGTTCAGGTGGAATCTCCTTTCCTGCAGCTTGAATCCATTGCTCCTTGTCCTGGTCTCTGGAACAGCAGAAAACAAGCCCTCTCCTTCCTCTACATGGCATCCCTTCAAATATTTAAACATAGCTATCATGTCCCCTCTTAACCTTCTCTTCTGCAGACTAAACATACCCAGCTCTCTAAGTCTATCCTCATAAGGCATGGCTTCCAGACCTCTCACCATTTTGGTCGCCCTCCTCTGGACTTGCTCCAGCTTGACCATGTCCTTCTTGAATTGGGGTGCCCAGAACTGGACGCAGTATTCAAGATGAGGTCTAACCAAAGCAGAGTAGAGTGGTACCAGTACCTCCCTCGATCTAGACACCATACTCCTGTTGATGCAGCCGAGAATTGCATTGGCTTTCTTGGCTGCCGCATCACACTACTGACTCATGTTCAGCTTGTGGTCTATGAAGACTCCTAGATCCCTTTCGCATGTACTGCTATCCAGCCACGTGTCCCCCATCCTATATTTCTGTATTCCATTTTTTCTACCTAAGTGTAGGACCTTACGCTTCTCTCTGTTGAATTTCATTTTGTTAGCCTTGGCCCAGCTCTCCATTCTATCCAGGTCATTTTGAATTTTGATCCTGTCCTCTGGCGTATTAGCAACCCCTCCCAATTTGGTGTCATCTGCAAATTTGATGAGCATGCCCTCTATTCCTTCATCCAAGTCGTTGATAAAAATATTGAACAGCACTGGGCCCAGGACAGAACCCTGTGGCACCCCACTAGTCACTTCTCTCCAGGATGAAAAGCAGCCATTCGTGATCACTCTTTGGGTTCGGTCGGTCAACCAGTTACCAATCCAACTAACAGTAGCCCTGTCTGGCCCGCATTTTACTAGTTTCTTTGCAAGAATGTCATGGGGTACTTTGTCAAAGGCCTTACTGAAATCGAGATATGCTACATCCACAGCATTCCCTTCATCTATCAAGCTAGTAACTCTATCATAAAAAGAGATAAGATTAGTCTGGCATGACTTATTTTTGAGAAATCCATGTTGACTTCTTGTGATTACCGCCTTGCTTTCTAAGTGATTAGCAACTGACTGCTTAATGATCTGCTCCAGGATCTTTCCGGTTACTGATGTCAGGCTGACTGGGCGATAATTATTTGGGTCTTCTTTTTTTCCCTTCTTGAAGACAGGAACAACATTTGCTCTCTTCCAGTCTGCTGGAACTTCTCCTGTCCTCCAAGATTTCTCAAAGATTTTTATAATCAGGTTTACTTCTGCCTAAGTTGTTCATAACAGCAGATCCTAGTTCACATCCAACATATGAAGACTGAAGCCAGGAAAATACAATTTTTGTTTAGGATTATATGTACTTGCAAAATATGCACAAAGTGAACAAAGAGGCACGAATCCCAGAGACACTGGGATACAGGAATCCTGTCAAAAGACAGAGCTCTTGAGAAATCATGATGATCAAGCCTACGCTTTATGCAGGGGCTCTTGAAAAAGCAGAGGAGGGAGTCCCATTCTGCACATGTGGTTGCATACAGAGTGGGGCTGGCCAAGAAATGGAGAAAGGGGACTGGGGCAAGTATAAATTTCAGCTTGAACTGCATGCCCTGGAATGGATCAAAACACTGGCAAAACAGTGTTCATTTTGTTTAGTTAATGATGACCAACGCTTTACTTCCTATGTAGACATGCTGTAATGTTACAAATGCAATATATTGCATGAGATGGTTTTGCAACTACTGTTGTTTACATTGGCTTAAGTGTCTAATGCTATTTGGAGCGGAGGGGAGGAATTCCTTAAATTGCAGTTTAAGGATTTTGCTCCTTCCATCAAAATAACATTACTCTCTTGTAATTCTCATTTTGTCTCCAGGATTGTTCTGGTTTGTCAGCCTCCTTTATTCCATCCATGTGAAAGTGAACATAATTTAGTGTCAGTTGCTGTGATTTGGCATACAGCCCCTTCTGCCCTTCATACCTTCTAAGAGCCACATGTGTGTGCTTGTGTATGTGCCTTCAAGTTGCTTGTCAACTTGTGGCAACCCTGAGGATTTTATAGGTTTTTCTTAGGCAAAGAGTACTCAGAGATAGGTTACCATTGCCTTCCTCTGAAATATAGCCTACAGCACCTGGTATTCCATGGCTGTCTCCCATCCAAGTACTAACCAGGGCTGACGTTGCTTAGCTTCCAAGGTCAGATGATAGGTGATGCCTTGGGGGTATTTAGAATGTCCCAAATGCCCCCTTTCAGAAACTTGAAGGGGAAGTGCGATTTCTGGCTTTGAAAAACTGGTATTTTGTTACATTAACCATCGTAAATGAACTTTTCATCCTGTTTCAAAGGTGAAGTGTTGCTGCGCCTCCAGGGTGTGTGTGTGTGTGTGTGTGTGTGTGTGTGTGTGTGTGTGTGTGTAAAAAGGGTGGTATGGGAAGTCTGAAGTTGTCGGGGGACCCAAAAACAGTGTGGGCCACTCTTTGGCCACCCTTGCTCTAAAAGTTAATCATAGTGGCTTCGTTTTCATGTATTCCCCATCTCCCATGTCACAATACGTACTAGAGGACATTTCTTTTTTAACCAAACAAGTTTTGAAACAAACAATCCAAACCCTGAAAAACCACAGGAATTGTCCGTGCCAAATAGTATATTAATGTTGAGACTGGTAACCACAATAAAGTTTAAGGAGATTTTGAGTTATGACAACCAAAACTTGGCTGCATCACAACCAGACAAAGGCAGTGAAATTAACACCATACACAATAATAAAAGAATGTCAGATGTGTGAGCAAAGTATCTTGAATTGTGGTAGCTGTGGGAGATCTTGCTTTGAATAACTATGTTTTCCTTCTTTAAAATTTGAATGCTGTGGATGGTTGCAATATAGAAAAGGCATTCACTGCCTCCCTATTTAAGGGACTCCCCTCCTTACTTAAAACTCCCTCCTTAACACTTGGTGGACTTCCTCCTTGTTTAACCCCCTTCATATTTAAATGAGAGCCAACATAGTGTAGTGGTTTGAACATTGGATTACAACCCTGGAGGCCAGGGTTTGATTTTCTACTCCACCATGGAAACCTACTGAGTGACCTTGGGCATGTGACTCACTCTCAACCCCAGAAAACCACATGATAGGTTTGCCTTAGGGTTGCCATAAGTCAGAGATGACTTGAAGGCACACAGCAACAATTTATTTAACCCCCTTCTTATTTTCCTTTCTTTTCCTTGATTTGCTTTTCTGAAAAACAGCTTTCCTTTTCTTTGGTATAAACACCTGATGTAGGTTCCATTAAAAGGCACCTCTCTACAGGAAACACAGAATAAAGAGTTGTGATGCCATAGACACCCAAGGCCAAGATTTAGGGGCATGGGTTTGCTGATGGAACTGCTTCGAACAGTGGAACTAAGTGGTGGGTGATTTTCTCTACTGCCCTGAAGTCTCCTGGAGGTAGTTTTCAGGCAGCATAGAGGGGAGAAGAAGGGAGGAAACTTCTGCAGGCATTGCTAGGCATGACATTGGATGCTAAGAGATTTTATTATGGTACCCTGAAGGTACAAGATCCCATCTGATATTGGAAAATGAGAACATCAGGGCTTGTTAGTGTTTCATTGTTAATACCTACAGTTCCATGGTATATGAGGCACTTATAGACCAGCGGTTCTTAACCTGTGGTCTGCGGGCCCCCAGGGGTCCACAGTGTCCTCACAGGGGGTCCACAAAAGTTTGAAGAAATGTTATGTGCTTTTACAATTAGGAAAGAAAGAAAGAAAGAAAGAAAGAAAGAAAGAAAGAAAGAAAGAAAGAAAGACAGACAGATAAATCTGTATAGAATCATTCCAATAAAAATATTAAAATAGGAGTATGTACATTTACTTATTGCTCCCTTCTCTCCAAATCTGAAGACCTTTGATGAGCAACTTTGAGCAAATGTTTGATACACTTTAGGGTTTTAAATCTTGAGTTAACTCATGGGGGATCATGGGAACAAAACATATTTAAAGGGGATCTGTGGTAAAGAAAAGGTTAAGAACTGCTGCTGTAGACTCTGTTCCAGAGAAAGGCAATAGCAAACCATCTCTGAGTATTCCTTGCCTAAGAAAATTCATGGACCCACCATATGTCTATAGACATTTTCAAGGCAAGTACATACACAGAGAGATATTTCCATAGTCTACTTTGTGGTGTAGGTGAGTGTGTACATGTGATAGAGGAGGAATGACAAACTATATCCTTTCTACAGCAATGGATTGAATTTCTAGGTGTCCACCGTAGGCAGCTTGCTTGCTTCCATAACAGTATTGTGATGAATCTACTCTTGGTTTTAGTTTACAGTTTAACAGAACTATCAGCAATGCTGATTATGACTTGTATGGCTCATATGACTATATATGGCTTAGGTCCAGACTACCTGAAGAACTGTAGCTTCCCATATGAATTTGTCTGAGCTCTGAGATCTTCAGAGGGTGTACTGATTCTACCATCCTCACAGAGAATACCATAAGAGGATTTTCTTGGTGGCTGCTGCCAGGTTCCGGAACTCCTTTCCTAGGGAGATTAGACTGGATCCCTCCTTGCTGTCATTTTTCAGTGGCAGCACAACAAAAAGTACAACACATTTTGGAAACCTGCTGTTCTGCAAGAAAAAGGATTTTCTTAGTGTGGTATACAGTGGGTCCCTGGTCTCTGCTAGGGTTTCGTTCCAGGGTCCCCCAGGGATAGCAAAATTTGTGGATGCTCATGTGCCATTATGCACAATAGTGTAGTAAAGTGGTGTAATGGTGTCACTTATATAAAATGGCAAAATCAAAGTTTGCTTTTTGGATTTTTTTAAAAATATTTTCAAGTGGTGGTTGGTTGAATCCGTGCACACACAATCCACAGATATTGAGGGCTGACTGTACTACTTTTATCCTTTGGTTTTAAAGAGCTTTTTTAAAAAAGGTTTTAATTATATGAACAGTTTAGTGCTATTTTAAACCTAAATTTGTAATAGGCTTTAGTTACATGCCTTTTTACTGGTATTCTTTTAATTATGTAGTCCACCTTGATTCCTAGGTTTAGGGGAAAAAAAGACAGAATATGAATAAATAATCCAGTAAAACACAAGGTAGTGGATTGTACCTCTCAAATAGGTTTAGCACCTAGGATAAAGTTTAGCCTAAAACCCAGGGTGGATTCACTATCCAGTGATATGAAAACCATCATCCACTGCTGGTGCAGAAGAGCAGTTCTCTCCGTTTACCAACCCATTCATCCACCTGTATACAGTTCCTTGCTACAAGGCAAGGGCTAAAACGCATGGCTGCCTAATATATTTACTGTTTTATTATTTTATTGCATGCCACCCTGAGAGTTTTTACTAAAGGTTAACATAAGAAATTGTTAAATAAATAAATGTGCTGGGAAACTCTATTTTGCCAAAGGAATCCCAACTGGACCACAAGTCCTTTACCCTCCTGTACAAAGGATCTGAATTATGAATGGCACATTGCTGTCAGGAGGCGCAGGACTTGAGTCACTGAGCCTTGTTTCCTGATATGTTTGATGAAGGGGCTTTGGGGAATAAGCAGAATTCCCTTCCCTTCTAAATGAGATTAGCAGCTGCTGGTGGTTTTGACACCTTCACACTATGAGCCCTGCAGCCACTGACAGGCGGTGTGTATTTTAGGAAACTGAATGCTTAGACCGCAAGTGGTAAAACCTCCCTGGTCATCTGTTTCCCATGGAAGATTTATATGCCTTTGGTTACTATTTTTGGCCATGCATGTTTTGCTTTTCGGAACTCATGTGAAAAGGTATGGTTGGCTAATGTTACCCTTAAAAAACAAAGCCTTTCTTAATAAATAACTTCTTGTATAAATAGGTTGGAGCTACTATCTCATAGACAGGTATATTTGAGAGACAGTCTTTGTGTGTCTAAGGGAAATGCAGAAGAGAAATGGGTGAGGGAGAGTGACAGCAGTACTGACTGAATTTTCACAGAAATTTAAGACAATTGTTGTTTCTCCCTCTCCAAGGGCTTCATAACTACAGCCAGTGCCAGTTCTGTAAAGAAGACTTTTCCTTTTATTTTAGGCAGTTAGAGGGAACAAACACAATGTTGTAGCAGAATCCCACTCTTATTATCAATATAATGTAACAGTGGTTACATTTACAGGATCATGTAATGTGTGGTCATTACTTCTGGGAACACTTTTAACTACCCTTTGGCTCATGTGGTAGTTTTAAAGGAGCTTTAGATGTAATAGGCCACGTTATCATTTTTATACATTCCCTGCTTCCCCAAGCAGTGAGAGTGTCTGAGGCAAAGCCTACCAAGATTTTATTTACTTTGGAGTGGAAGATTACTGGAAATATGGCAACGCTGGGGCTTCTGGGCTTTGTAGTCTTATAAAGTAACATTTCCAATCTCTGATGGAGATGACAACATAGCACTCCCACAAGCAGCCCTCCATCTGATCTCCAGAGAAAGCTTTTAACTTAATTCTAACTTTCACGTTTCCTCTCAAATAATTCTGTTATTTCCTGGTATACAAAACTAGGTTTAGGTGAAGGGGAGGGGGAGGTTGAGTTACCCTTCCAAAATGGCTCTCACATTCCAAGAGAGTCTCAAACTGAACTGACCTTCAAGGAACTTTTAAGCACATAACTGGTGTATAAGACTCACTTTCCCCCCAAAAAATACTGTTTGAAAATGGGGTGCGTCTTATATGCTTATATGTCTTATACACTGGCAAATAGTACTTTCCAGCATATAAATGGGGTGTGTCTTATACGGCAGTGCGTCTTATATGCTGGCAAATATGGTATTTTGAGCTTGTGAAATGGCGAAACTTTCAACAGTTTTGGGATTAAGAATCAAATCAATTTAAGACAAAACCATTAAAAGATGAAATTTTAAAGTCAGGAAAACAACGTCATATTAGAAGTTTTAGCAGTCAGTTTCTAAAAATCTGTGAGAACAAAAGGGCTTCCACTTGACAGGGGAAGGAAAGCCTCCCTAGGGAGGAAATTCCAAAGCAGCCATTTTCTCTTGTGTTCCCTCTAGACATGTCTGCAAAGGCGGTAGGATTGAGAGAAGAGCTTTCCCTAAAGATCTTAGAACCCAGGAAGGCTCATACAGAAAAACAGTTTCTTCAGATTGCCTGGCCCTGGCCCATATAGGGCTCTATATGTTATAACCAGCACTTTGAATTGTGTACAGAAATGGACTTGCAGCCAGTAGAGTTTTTGTAGCAAGGGAGTTGTATGCCCCAATAGCCAGCATCAGTTATCCAATATGGTGGATTCCAGAGAAGGTTTTTATCAGTTGACATTTTACAACAATCTCTTTCAGGCATATTCGAACCCTGTCTTGCTATAAAGAGGCACTGACCACTCCCTTCACCATCTTGGCCAGTCTCCCTCTGGCTGGTTTAAAGACCCAGAAGGCTCAAGATTCTAGAAAACATGTCATAGCTTTGGCTTTCCAGGGTTCCTATACTTATACTTCAGCTGTACAAACTGAAAAAGATCCACTATTGCTGAACAAGCAGGAGTCAGAGTTACATCCAGTAGAACTGTTATCTACTATATGATGCCTAACAGCATAATCTTGCTTTTGGTGGGTGGGCCCTTTGACTCCTTTGCACAACAGGCAGTACCTGGAGTTTTACTGTCACAGATGAAGCGGTCTTCTAAGTAGAGCGCACCAGTGAAGGAATGCTCTGCTCTTTGCACAGATGTCTGTTCAACAGTGAGGAAGGGAAATAAGAAGAAGGATACTTTGATAGGAGAAACTAGGATGTTGACCACATACAGTGCATGGAGAAGATCCCAGGTGTAGTGGCAATAAAAGGCATTAGGCAACAGATGTCTGAGAAAGTCTTCTGCCTTTTTGTGATTGTAGGGACTTGCTGCCAGTCTGAGCAAACCATACTAGCTAGATGGACAGAGAATTTGGTATAGCTGCCTTGAGTCCCATGCTCAGGAGAAAGGTGGGATATAAATAAGTAAAATAATATTAATAATAATAAAAAGAAGAAATGGGAGGAGGAAGAAGATAGTTTTTCTCCAGTGTGTTGGATAGACATGCAAAGTCAAAGATTCTACTTGGAGCAAATCTGGGATAATGAAGTCATGATAAGATTTTTCTTTTTAACAAAAATGATGCCCATGAACATAAAATTTATCTCCTCTGCCTTGCAGTAAAAGAAAAGAGAAGAGAAAAAAAAACAAGGCTATGAAGATTTTTTTTTATATATAAAAAGAAAGCAAGTATACGAGGTTTGTGCTTTTAATCTTGTTGACTCTCCTCAGACCAAGCCTTGTATCTGGAGCCAGCTAATCAGTCCCTAACAGCCAGCTTTTGCTACGCAATCTGATGTGGTAGTCTTTGAAACCAGGGTGGGGTTGGGGGTCAGGGAAACCGGGATGGGGCTGTGTAAATCTGAACTCTGCTTCAGCCACTACCATTGTGGAATGTGCGTATGTATGTCTCGTGGGGAGGGTCCTTCAGTTCCCATGAAAAACTTGGCATAATTATCTGTCTATGCAATAGATCTAAAAGCAGATATTACTGGCAACGTTGTTTAACTATGACCTTTTTTTAAAAAAAGTAACACACCTATGGTTTTACAAGCCACAATATGTCAGCAACTTCTGAGAACTGTAATAAGTCTTGACATAAGGGGAATAATTTGCTGGCAAAACATCTTCAAAGTCAGTGCATAATCCCCTCCAAGGGGAGACTTGATTTTGTGAGGAATTCCCAGCAGACAGCTGGCAAAGTTGAACAGACACGTCCTTTCCTCCTGCAAAATGGTGATGATGTTCTTTGAAGCTTGAACAGTCACTTGTTCAGCACAAAAAAGAAATACTGGGGGAAGCAAATGATGTTGGGATGGGTGTGGGGCAGGAGTACAGTGCCTGAGTCAAGGTGCAAACTAAGTCCAGCTTCCACTAAAAAAGCTATGTGACAGTCTTGAATCACACTAGTGTGGAAGCAATAAGAGGAATGTTATAAGTTTAATAAAAAACAGAAATTGAAAATACAAGGAACCAAATTCTAACTCTGCATACATGATGCTCCTTTTTATGGTGCATGGTCACTTTCTTTTGGGAAGAGGCCCATATGGGTGAAATTGCTTTGGCTCCCGCATTGAAGAAAAGTGGAATAAAAATAAAATAAAATAAAAAATAAAATAAAATAAAATAAAATAAAATAAAATAAAATGGTGAAGTGTCCAAAGAAATAGCTTGCTCTTCAGAGTGCTTGATCCTTTCCTTGACCAATTTCTATATAGATTTTTGTGCAAGTGTGTTAAAAATTAGTATGTTAAGCTGTTGGATGTACTGCTTTCACATTCATTCTCTTCTGTGTCCACAGTTATCTTTGATCCTGGGCACATTCATTTGAGTATCTCTGATTCAAGCATTTATTTATTTATTTATTCTCTTATCCAGAAGCCATAAAGTAGCAATTTGAAATGGTTTAGAGATAAATCATCTTACTAATTCCATCTACTTTTTCTGTGTATGTAAGGATTCCTGTCCTGATTTTCATGGGAACTTATGAAGCTCAGCTTCCCCAGAGTCATCCAAAATTCCAGTCTAGGCAAACTGCATACCTTACTGGAATATACAGTCCAATGCAGGATTGTGTGTGTGTATTGCTTTTTTTGTTTTGTTTTAGAGGTTTATTTCACTGAACTCCGAACTGAAATTCTGGCTTAGTTAGGGGACAATGGCTTCTTTCTTCCAGGCTCTAAAGTATGAAAGAACAAATGGACCAGATCTTCTCCTTCTGAAGGCCTCAGTGGTCACATCCTAATTTCAAGATGTTAATTTCTCCACTATGAAAGGCATTGTTTAGGAACCCCAAACTGGGGGCTGAGAATTGTGAACAAAGAATTATATCCTTAATTCTGTTGAAAACTCGTTGGGTCACCTCAGCTAAACCATCCTCTGCCTCAATAATGTGCCTTACAAGATGAAGTCTTGGAAGTTCTGGAAACTTTAAAGTGCTTTTTATAAATTCTATGCATTTTTGTCAATGTCTCTGATCTACTGTGTTGAGAATATTTTTTGAAATATAAACACTGTTTTTGTTTTTTGTTTTTTTAAAACTGAGCATCAGGCTGCATAAGAGCAATGACTGTGGGATGAAAAAACCTGGGAAAATAAAAAGGGTATTTGCCTGGCCCTGAAAGACATCAGAATTGGTGCCAGACAAGTCTCCCTGGGGAGAGTATTCCATAGCCACAGTAAATATCACCAAATATATCCCGTACATGTAGCGATCAGCTGTGCCTCAGATGCCAGAAGTATTCAAGGAAGGATCTCTATTGAAGGTCTTAGTCATTCCCGTACTAGTATCCTCCACATATTTTGGATTGCAGCTCTCACCAGTCCCAACCAGCATGGCTATGATCTGAGATGTTGGAAGCAAAACACTGGAAGGCACCAGATTTGGAAAGACTGAGTTTGTGTATTGGCAGGTACATGTAGAGAGCATCCCTTTAGATATTCCAGTCCAGCGGTTCTCAACCTGTGGGTCCCCAGATGTTTGTGGACTTCAGCTCCCAGAAGCCCCAGCCACTATTGTGAATGCTCAGGGCTTCTGGGAACTGAAGTCCACGAACATCTGGGGACCCACAGGTTGAGAACCACCGTTCCAGTCCAAAGCCATGAAATCAACAAAAGATCAAAAACAGTACACTGAATTGAGCCCAGAAAGGAACACAGAGTAATGACATTTCATGAAACAGAGAGATACAATATGATCCTAATCAGCTCACAGGTGTGTGTTTTTTTTTAACTTAGTGCAATTCCTGAATCTGCATATAACACTGTATAACAATCTAATCTGGAGATGGCCACAGCTAGGCTTATTGAGATCTGGCTCAGTACAGGTAATGTCACAGCTTCTGCATATGTCTGAGTTTGTAAAGTCCCTCCATATGATGGAGGTAACCTGTGCCCCGAGCTGTAGTTTTGGGAAATTATTTAAAAGGAATGAGGATGAATGTCCATATTCTCAAATCCTTTTAGCCCTCATTTTGGTGATGCCTGCTCAATCCTCCCCATAGTTTGTCATTTATCAAAGATCCTGAACCATATGAGCCTAAATTCAATTTCCTAGGGCCTAACTAGAATAGATTAAGTGAATCAGTGGGATTTACATAAGTGTTTAATTTACCATTAGGGATAGAAAGAACATTCTCAATTGTTTTCCAGGCCAAAAAACAGGTTTCCTCATCAGTTGAAGAATTGTATCAGGAACAATAATAATCTAGTGAGAACTTTGTACTATGTTCTCCTGGTATTAAAATACCTTGAAGTGCCAGAAGGAATTATTCTGCAGAGAAGAACATGTTTTTAATCCATCCCCTTTCAAAAGACCTTATTTTCTGGGCAGAAATTGGATTTCTTGTGTAGGAAGGTGAAGAAACCAGAGGTTTAGCGTGAAAAACCCATGTGTTTTTCTCTTCAGAGTAATTCCTCCACAATATTTGGGGACACTCAAGTATGGGGAAGATACATTTTCTCCCACAGAGAGGAAAAAATGACCAAGCTTTATGAGGAGTGACTAGGGAGTTCAGTATGTTTAGTTTGGAGAAAACTGAGAGGTTATAGATAGCCATCTTTAAACATTTGAAGGGGTGTCATGTAGAAGATGGAGCAAACTTGTTTTCTGCTGCTTCAGAGACTAGAGAACATGAACCAATGGGTTCAAACTACAAGAAAAAAGATTCTGCTGAAGCATTAGGAAGAAATAGTTTTAAGAACTGTTCAACAGTGGAATGGGTTGCTGTGGGCAGTGGTAGACTTCTCTTTCTTTGGAGGTCTTTAAACAGAGATTAGATGGACATCTTTCAGGAATACTGTAATTGTGTATTCCTGCATGGTAAGGGGTTTGACTGGTGGTTCTTGCAGCCCCTCCTAACTCAAAGATTCTATGATTTAACCATGCATGGATGAAATAGACAAGGATTTACATCCCCACTTACCACTCAGGAATTGATTCAAAGGACCTACAGTAGTTGGCAGTAGCAGCTGCTATTCTTGGGACATTCAGTAATCTTGGAACTCTTCCAGCTGTTCTATGCAAAACCTTATGAGATGTGCTGTCTGGTTGAAAATGAATGTGAGGTAAGGCTGATAGAGGTGCTGCTGGATGTCATTAAATGAAAACCTTTTTGCTTTAAAGCTGGGTAGCATATCCTGTGACTCAATTAGCCAGTAACAACCCAACAACTATCAGTGTGGTGTCCCCCAGTCATCTTGGCATCACTACCAGGAGATTTAGAGAGACAGTTTTGGGCTACCATGCAGAAAAGGTAATCTGTGTTTGTGGTGGATCATGCAACGCTGCAGTAAATTGTTAGAAATAGAAAATAGCTTATGGAAGAAACTTCTTATCTCAACATTTATCATAGACTCTTTCAATTATACCTTGTTATGCTATCAAAAATATATTTCACATATCAATGTAATTTTTAATTATTTCTGTTAAAAGCAGTCATTTTGCAATTTCTGATTGGTTTAAACAGAAAAATTTCTTTGCCATGTGTTCTACAATATGGTGTTCAACAGCCATTTTAGCATCAATGCAAGCAAATTTAGAGAGACAGTGTTGGACAATCTACTCATAGTAGGTGGCCTGTGTACATGGTGGATCATGCAAGGTTGCAGTAAATGTCAGTAATTGAAAGTTCCTTATTTCTGGAAGAAGCTTGTTACCTCCCCATGTATCATAATTTACACCTTGTTATGCTATCAAAACAAGCCAATGTGGTGTAGTGGTTTGAGCTTTTGATTATGACTCTGGAGACCAGCATTTGAATCTGCACTTGACTATGGAAATGCCTTGGGTGATCTTGGGCAAGTCACATTCTCTCAGGCTCAAAGGAAGGTTCTGAACAAATCTTGCCAAGAAAATCCTGTCACCATAAGTTGGAAACAACTTGAATGCACACACCAACAATGCTATCAAAACATGTTTCCCAGTATCAGTGCAAATTGCTAATTGTTTCCATTAAAAGTAGTCATTCTTCAGGTTTTTTTCCTAGCTGGTTTAAGTAGAAATTTTTCTTAGCTATGCATTCTATAATATCCTTAGCTGAGCCTACTTTATTTTCTTCTCTCTGCTCCCCTTACTTTTTTTTTTAAGAAAATACAACAAAACATACTGAAGACTTGTGTTACTGATTGATTCATTTATTGTTAAGTATAATCTTCAGCAATACATTTGTCTTTAACCAGATGGGGCACAGCAAGATAAAAATGATCCCAGGAGTAACATATTTTGACATTTCTCACATAACATTTCTTGAAAAGCAAGCACGTATGATATGATATCATTGCAGGCCCATGACTTTCAGAATACTGCCTGTTTACATTAATTGTCCTTATGAGAAATCACTCCTTTGAAATCGTTGTCCAAATAACCCTCGGCAAAGTCATTGTCATGGACTGGAAAGAACGTGCAACCCATATGTGATTAATTGCAAGAGAAGAAAAGGGGGGTGAAATTGGAAGGAGCTCCGAGTTGCCGGAGCTGGTCTGTAGGAACAGGAAATTATGACCCATTTATATTCAGGAAGCCCTTTTCTTTGCAACTAACAAGTAATTCCAGTTTCCTAAAAACTCAGCATATGGCAGGTACAGTAATATTTCTGTGACTGTGCTGTGATGGGTCATGAATCCAATCTGGTAATACAGATCATTTACAAAAATGTGTTCAGCTTTCTGGTATGCTGCTAATGTTTTATTCCATTTAGAGCAAGTGTCATCAACAGGGTTCACTATAAAATGCTGAAATGTAAAAAGCATTGCCTATGTATTTATCTTATTTAAATTTCTATCCTGCTCCATCCCAAATGTTCATGGCCATGAGCTAACAAATCACACACAGCTCCCAGATGCCGGTATTATAAAAATAAGGAGAGTGCAAGCTTTCAGACATGGCTTGAGGCATTTCTGCACTAGTCTGTTACAGCGCTATTATTCCACTTGCAACATCCTATGAAATCCTGGGGTTTGTAGTTTCTGGAGGGGCCGGCCAGCCCCTCCAGAAACTGCAAACCCCAGGATTTCATAGGATGTTGCAAGTGGAATAATAGCGCTGTAACAGACTAGTGCGGAAATGGCCTTGGTGAGCTATATTTAGCTTAGTGAGTCACAAGTTGTTCAGTTTTGCTTTAGTAGAGGCAACAATGGTTTATTTATATAATTAATTAATTAATTACATTTATATATTGCCTTTCTCCTGAAGTGGGAGTGGGACTTACAATATAGTGGGAACTATTTGATCCACAGGCCACATTCAGCCTCCCAAGGACTTCTGTGTGCACTTCCTCTCCCATTGCTGAAAATGGCTCCCACATTGGACACTTACATTTCCAAAAGCTTCCCTGGGGATAAACAGTTCTCCAGTTTAATGCTACCCCTCCCTCAACACTTTGTCAGGATCCAAAGTATCATTTAAGAAATGGAAGTGACCTTCCTCTTTATTAAAAAGGAGCAGATACTGCCTGTGTAGTGTGGGGGTATTAGAAAATGAGGCAAGTGTGTCCCTCAGACCCCCTCAGGGGGACCAACTCTGGCTTAAATACAGCTATTTAATAAAAGCTTTCTTTGATCTTGATTCTTCTAAGCCCTTTAGTAGGAGATGAGATGTAGAAGTTTGTACTGGTCTTTGCCAGACTGAAAATCAATGTAGCACCTATGCCCTTTCTTCTGCCTGCCTGCCTGCCTGCCTTTCTTTCTTTTGCCGTAGTTCAGCATTTGTGAGTATTCTTTACACATACTTACACATGTCTGAACCTGGAAGGTGCAACTAAACCTGTGAGTGCAAAACAGGATAACAAACTATGATTTAATCCTTGTTTGTGAGTCAGATTTATAATGAGAGCTTAAACCAAAATTTTTGAGTTTTGATAAACCCAAGAAATGTTGAAAGCAGGGAGGAGGGCTTATTTTCAGTGTAATCATCTACTATTTATCAAAATGAGATTGTTACATTGGAACTTGGTTGATCTGACAGAAATCTCGTTGCTACCAGTTTTCAGATTTCCAAGACACAACAGAAATACATGATATTACTTGTCTTCATCTTACTCTTCCTTCATATGTTCTCTGTTCTATTTTGTCTTCATCACAGCCCTATGAGGTAGTTAAGCTGAGATAGCATGACTGGCCCAGAGTCACTCAGTGGATATCCTGGACAAGCACTGAATTGAACCAAGATCTCCTTTGTCTGACATGCAGCACTCAAGTCCATGGATACATGGACCCCAAATTGGCCAAGGGCTAAGGGGGGATTGAGCAACCCTCAAGGCTAGCTGGGAGGGCTGAGCCTCTCCCGCCCCCACATCAGTCACCAAGAATCAGGACCACCAAGATTTCTGTGTAGTTAAGCCCCTAAGAAACTGCAAATCAAAGGTGCCCTAGTTTTTTGTTAGCTTTGCATTTGCTTAATAAGTTCTTGAAAGTCAGCGTGGTTTCAGCACTGCTCCCCCAAAGGACAGCTGAGAGTAGAGACCAGGGTTCGATTTCCTGCTTGGCTGTGGAAACCTACTGGGTGATCTTGGGTGTATCACATACTCTCAGCCGCAAAATGGATTTTGATAGTAGCTGTGGATAAGTCGAGGGTCATTCTAGGGAAAGGGGAAAGGCAGCCAGGGCAGCCTCTGAGAACCAGCTGCCCTTGTTGCTGCTGCTACTATTTTCCCACCCAGGCATTCAAAAAGGCCAGAAGTGGTGCTATGGTAGGGATAATAGAGGGGTTCGGTGCTTCTTTTAGATTCTCTCAGGATGGACTATACTGTCACCTCTTGGCATTCTACTCAGAGAAGGGGATGGTTCCTTCTTTGTTAGAGTTAAAGTACAATATTTAAACTCACCTGTGGATAAGTCAACCCAGGATTTTGGGTCCATTTTCTAACTAAAATTTCTAGACTTATACTTGAATATATACAGTATATTAGGCAGGATGGCTACTATCAGGGATGTAGTATCACAATGCTAGAAGCAATGCAGGAGTCTGCTTCTGGTATAGTTTGCACAGCTAGAAATCTTTTATTTGCTATGGTCACATTCTCTTGGTAACTTTTTGTGGTCCTTTTCTTAGGATGCTCAAACTGTATTTCTAAATGTTCAGCTGAAGTTTTAAGTTACTGCAATACTAGAGATTTGGGGGCTGAAAAAAAAACTATTGGGGCAAAAATGCCTTCATTTTATTCCTCTCACAGCTATACCCCTGGTACAAATAGCAAGCAGCCCTATTTGTAAGCAGCCCTAAGATCTCTTGATATGGGGCAATAGCAATAACAATAGCAGTTACATTTCTGTACCACTTATCAGTGCAAAGCACTCACTAAGCGGTTTACAATGTGTTTAGCTAATTGCCCCAACAAGCTGGGTAGTCATTTTACCAATCTATGGAAGCATGGAGGGCTGTGTCAACCTGAAGCCCTGCAGGATTGAACTCACAACATTGTGGCTGCAGTACCGGCATTTAACCACTGCACCACCAAGGCAGGGTATAAATATACTAATAAATAAAATAAATAACAAGTGGCACTCCCAGCTTTCCTGAGTGCAAGCTACCCCTGACCACCCGAATTTTGGCAGAGCTATAGTAGAGCTGACCCTGTTTTCAAGCACACCAAGCATGTGCTGAAGTGTTCTGTATGATATTTCTTTTTTAAAAAAATATTTTTATTGAAAGCACATTGAATTGGTATAAAACAACATACAAGGAAACAAACATCTAGCTAATCGAACACGCTAACTACAAAAACTCAGAAGAGAGTGAAAGGGTTACAAGCTTGATTTCCAGCTCCTTAAAGGACAGCCGTTATTAAAAGCTTATTATGCTTCTTCAAAGTTCTATCAATATTGTTGTTGTTGAGTAACTTCAAGTCATTTCTGACTTATGGTGACCATATGGCAAATCTATTGTGAGGTTTTCTGGGGTTGAGAGAGTCATCCAAGGTCACCCAGTGGGTTTCCATGACTGAGTGGAGAATTGAACCATGTTCTCCAGGGCTATAGTCCCATGCTCAAACCACTGTATCATGCTGCCTCTCTTCTATCAATATATCCATACCTAAATAATCAAATTCTCCAACTGTAGTTATAATTGTGTAAAGTATTTCCTGAATTTATTCTCACAACATAATCACTTCACTACTTATGTTAAATATAGAATACTCTGATGAAATCTAAATAACATTCTACAATAGTGATTCTAGTCATGTTAGTCAACAGCTGTTGCTGCAAGTCTCCTGCAAAATTCTCTTAAAAAGATTATAATCTTATAAGTTCTATGCAATATTGCAAGCAGTTATGGGGTGCAACTTTGGTCAAAATGAGAATGCCCTTGTTCCACTATTGCCACTATACTTCTGGGCTCAGGACAGCAAAGAATCAAAACCAGAGCAAAGCTCTCAAACGTTTTGGCAGCCACTGGAGACACAGAGAATATTGTAAGGCACTGAGAGTTATCATCAGTTTATGTAGTTATGTCATTTATATACCGTCTGTCTTCCCTGATGGAACTCTTAAGTATCATGCATGGGATCTCTTGGTCATCTGCCATCCATGTACATGTACCAATGAATGCCCAATCTGCTTGGCTTTAGGTTGCTGTATTCTATGTCGTCAATGCAAGCTTTTAGTGATGGGAAAGTGGGAAGGTTCAGAAAGAAACAAGCACTGATGAGCAATTTGCAGGGAGGGAAAAGTAAGAGCACCACATATGTAATCACTGTACATGTGTGGATTAATGGTGATAATGTGGAAGAAATAACTTGTTTGTGTAAGCCATTTGAAACTTTATCCCAGTCATAGAACATATGTTTTACAGTTATAAGGGTGAGTGCCAGGGCAGAAGCCTGACAGTAAAGATAACAGTTTGGAATATTGAAGGCCACAACTCTGTGAGAGGCTTGGCCTAACATGGGGCACAGCTCCAGGCACCAGGTGGCCTTCCTACCAAACAGTGAAAAGGCAGTTTGCTTGGCCATTTGCAGAAGGAAACATGGAATGAGAGACATGGATGTTCGACAGCTGAAAGCATATTTATTCTCTCACTTGAGGTGAGGCAAATCCAGTGGCCTTCAAACTGGGCTTGTGTCTAGTTGTCTCCAACCCTAAAGGTCCCTTCCTCCCTGAAAGCTAGTTCCTGTCTCATGCCAAAACTGCCTGAAGAAACACAATATGGCTACAGAAATACTAGTCCATAATCCTTAGCAGCAATCTTCCTGCAGCCCCAGTCAGTGAGGACAGTACTCAGTTAAACAGACCAAAGGTCTGCATCAGTATATGATAGCTTCTTTGAAGCATTATGTTTTCTCTGGCTTGGAGAAATGGCTCCATTTAGTTTACGTTTTAACTAATAAATGAAGCAATCTGGAAAGGGACAGTGGTTTTTTTTATATGAGAGATAAACATTTATTAATATAAGCCACACATTAGCTATTTTTCCTGGAGTATGTTGATCCAAACAAAGTTGCCTTGTTTGTTTTTTCTTCTTCTTTCGTTTTTCATATTTGCTGTAATTATTAACTACCAATATCTTTTAGAAAATCTGGTACTGCTAGAATCAAAACTGCAAACAAACTCTTGCTTCAAATGATTCTGCTGAAAATAATAGTGTTAAATGAGTTATGCATTTGGAACAGTATCTTTTGTTTTAATAACTACTTATAGTACCTAAGACTTTAGTCTATCCATGAACATCTGTTTTGGCATTGGACTTTTCTGACTACAGTATTAACAAAACCTTCTGTTATAATTTGGCAGTCTGGATATAGGCTAATAAGCATGCTACGAAAGAGAAGCTTATAAAAGTCCGTGCTAGGAATTCTTCAACTGTGGTAAAAAGAGATGCTTAAGATTCCTTATGTCCTTTTCTTAAGTAAACATCCTGGTCTCTTCTTTTCATGCCTTTTTATAATTCACTGTCTTCAATGTGGGCATGGGTATATACGCAGGGAAGCTAGATTTTACAAAGTCATGAAGCAGCACAGTAGTTAAAAATACTGTAAATTAAATGTAAGATTCCTTTTACTCATTGCCTTTTTTATAAAAAAAGGTTTTTCCAACAAGAACAATTGCACAATGTTTAAAATATCTGTTTTACAGCTGTGGTATTCACCAGTTGTGTGAATTGTAGACTGTGAACGATGTAAGAATTATACAGTGGCCCCTCCACTTTCACAAAGGTTTGGGGTGTAGAAAATGGAAAAAATATGAATAACTCCTTCCCCATACTCTCCTTCTCATTCCCTTCTGGGGCTCCCCCCACTTCTCTTGCATTTTGCCTCAGCATACATTCTCTGCACTGGGGCAAAATGCATAGGCATTAAAGGAGGAGCTTCAAGGGAAAAGAAGGCTTGGTGAGCCTTCCCTCCATTGCTTTGTATTTTGCTTTGGTATGCATTCTCCCAGTGGGGCCAAATGCATAGGAATGGGAGAGGGGAGCTCCACGGGGGGAATGCAATTCCCTTGTCTTTTTTCTGGATGCCCTTTCGTCCCTTCTCTGTGCTTGGCAAAACACAAGGGAATGGAAGGATAAGAATGGAGGGCAGGCGTACATGGTTGTGAATATCAAATTCATGAAGGTCAAACCTGTGAATGTAGAGAGAGGATTGTACTGATTTATACAATGTTAATGGTGCTTGGTATTTGAGATTAAGAGGATTCAGAATTCCACCTTAATACACTAATTTGGCTTCACTTTGCATTTGTGGAATATCTGGTATATATGAATGGATTAGAGGCTATCCCAGGTACTTCAGTGGATAGCAAATCCTTTGGGCGTATGACTTGGCCCAATTCTTGTGACTGGAAAGGTGAGCTCCCATAATTGCATTGGGTTAGGATAGAACATAATAATATTTACCCATTGAACAAGGGTTTGAATGCAGTCTCTTGTTTAAATGCTAATTGTTTTGCAAGTCACCAAGGGCTGGTTCATAAACACCACCGCCATCTTCCCTCCTCCTCCTTCTTTTTCTTCTTCATCTATTTCTGTCCCGCCTTTTTCCTAGTTTAAGACTCAAATTTAAAATTATAATGTTAAAAATTTAAAAGATACAAAAGTTAAAATGAAATTAAGCAAAAAATTAAAACTGGGTTAAAACCATATGTTATTAAAAATATGTGCACATAGCAGCGCTACAGTTAACAAGATCCAGCTTAGTGTTTAGGTGAGATGAGCCTTACAGAGTCGCTCATCAAATGCCTGTCTAAAGAGAAATGTCTACTTGCCTGCAAAAAGAAAGTAGGGAGGGTGTCAGTCTAACCTCTGCAAAGAGAATTGCACAATCTGGGGGCAGCTAAAGAGAAGGCCTTCTTCCATGTTCCCACCAGATGTACTTGTGACGGTGGTGAGACAGAGAGAAAGTCCTCCCCAGCAGATCTCAAAGAATGGGCAGGTTTGTTAGACATTAGATAAGCATGAACGTATGTGCAAATAACCCAGTATATCTCTGTGTATCTATGGCTATTTCTGCACTACACTGTTATAGTGCTGTTATTTCACTGTCAACATCCTGTGGAATTCTGTAGGTTGTAGTTAACTGAGGCCAAAGAACTCTCTGGCTGAGAATTCTAAATGCCCTTCCCTAAATTGTATACCCCAGGATTCCATAGGACATTGAAAGTGGAATAATAGTACTTTAACAGTGTAGTGCAGAAATGGCCAACGTGACAAATTAAAGCCTTTTTGCTCCCAGAGAGTGCTGATTAACCTTAATGGACCTTTGTAGAATTAGAATTGACACTTTACAACTCATATCAAGAAGGAAAAATAAGTGTATATAATATCAAAGAAAACAGCAGGCCCCCCCCCCAAAAGTTTCTATTGACTGTGTTGGTTTTTTGCCTACCTCTTGGAATCATGCATGAAAAGATTTACCATGGGAATAAAAGGTCAAGTTTGCCTTTATTCTGAGCATGTTCCATTTTGTGCTTTTTTAAAACAGATACAGAAGAAACTGCAGGGATTTGAGGTTCAGATTAATACTCTGCGGGAATTTGAAGGGAAAAAAAACATTTTCCCCCTTAATTGGCTTCCAGTAAAATACACTTATCAATTCAATGAGCACATGCAGGGAGAGTGACATGAATTTGTTCCAGAGGTCGAGAGTGCAATTCTAAGAAACAATTACATTTTGATTCTTCCATCACTCATTTGAAAGGAACTTGTATAGGATATTTTGTAGAATTTTGGCACATACCCATCTCTAACCACATGCTAAGAAGCAATGCTACATAGAAAGTAAACACAGAAAGTGGCCTTACAATGAGTCAGACTGTTGGAGCCTTTCTGCACCACACTGCTATAGTGTGATTAGTCCACTTTCAACATCCTGTGGAATCCTGGGGTTTGCAGTCTACAATTCTCAGCCAGGGAGTTCTGTGGCCTCAGTAAACTACAAATCCCAATATTCCTCAGGATGCTGAAAGTGGAATAACAGCGCTATAACAGTGTGGTGCAGAAAGGCCCTTCTTCGTGGTCTCTGTGCCTCATACATTAGGACAGTGGTTCTCAACCTGTGGGTCCCAGATGTTTGTGGACTTCACCTCCCAGAAGCCCTGAGCATTGACCATAGTGGCTGGGGCTTCTGGGAGCTGAAGTCCACAAACATCTGGGGACCCACAGGTTGAGAACCACTGCATTAGGAGCTTTTGCGCTTGCGCGGTAGCGTTCGGAAGATTCTAGAGCTCATTAGCTTGGCGGAAACCCCTCCCCCACGTCGGTACTGCGCATGCTCCTCCCGCAGAGCAACGGTCCCTCCTCAGTTCGTTCTTGTCCACCTCAGCGTACAGAAGTTTCTCTCATTGGCTTGTGTTTTTCTTGTGCTTCGTTGTGATTTTCTCGGTTTTTTCGACTTTGGATTGGATTTTTGACTACTCTTTCAGCTCTCGGATTTGTCTTGTTGTGGATTTGATCGGTTTGGACCCATTTCTGGATTGTTTACGGTTTTCGGATTTCGGACTCTCTTTTTGGTGCCCTCGGACTTTCCTTACCTCGCCCTTTACTTGTTTATGTCGGCGTTGTTCAAAAACTGCACCTCCTGTGGAAGGAAGGTTGCTCTTTCCGACCGGCATTCCAAGTGCCTCTTCTGTTTGGGTGAGGAACATATTGTCCAAGCCTGCCCTATTTGCAAGGAGTTTACTCACCAGACCCTTTGCAACAGGGTCGCGAGGTTTAAATCCCATTGTTGGGAACAATCTTTGCGGGCGCAAACCCCCGAGACGATGGCCGAGAGACGTCCAACCTCCTCTTCTTCTTCGGCAACGGCGGCGGCTGCCATGCCCTCGACGTCATCCAAATTGGTACCGGGCTCGGTACAGATCATGAAGTTGCTGAGAATACCGAAGATCTCGGCAACTCGGGCACGTGAGGACCCTGCGGGCTCGCAGGCCTCCTCCTCCTCCTCCTCCAGGCTCCTCACCCCAGCCCAGAAGAAACGCCCCCCACCGAAGGGGCGGGGAAGGAGAGGAAGAAGAAGAGGAAGGAGAAGCGACATTCCCCACGTACCGTGGTGCGACCCCCAACTCCACCACCCACCCAGCCCGCCAAGGAACCTGAACCAATGGAGCTCACTGAGGAAGAGGAGCCTCCCGAGGAACAGGAAATCCTCGAGGTGTCGGATGAGGAACAGGCCATGCAGGCTTCGCCCCCTCATCCTCCTGAGCTGACCACGGAGATTACCCCGCCAAGTCGCCGTCCGCCCTCGGCAGACCGCCAAGAGGAGGCTGTGGTCAGGCAGCGCCCAGCCTCTCGATGCGACTAGTCCCACACGCCGGAGCAGCGGGCCAGGCCTCCATCCCCGTGCTATCGGGAGATGCGCCTGGAAAGGATTCGCTCTGGTGAGAGCGCCTACTCTCCTGCCTACCTTGGACGGTATGCCCAGGAGCAGGTGTGGCACGAACCAGCTGGCCGTACTACTTGACTTGCCATCCTACAGGGACCGGTACCATCCAGATCCACGGTACTGGTCACCTAGGCGCCGGTCTCGTTCGCCACAGCGGGAGGCCTACTACCCCCGCTATGAATGGTCACCGCTGTGTCGATCGCCGAGTTACCGTAGGTCCCGGGAGCCCTCACCCCACTACAGGGCTGTTTTCTCCACCCCCGCGGACGACGGCCACGGCTACCCGCCCGGCCACAGTCTACCGTGGCCCAATCGGCGGTAGCTGCAACGTCTACTACGCCGGGGGCAAAACCGTCCTAAGCCTGCGGTCATGCCCCTGCAGGTGACTCCGATAGCAGCCACGACATCGGCCGCACCGGTATCGACGCAGCCTGCAGCTCCAGCAGTCACCCTGGCACCTCTGGCCCTTAGGCCGGCTGAGGAGAAGGAGGCAGAGAGGTCGCCAAGTCCATCTGGCGACTCCTATGACTCGGACTCCAACTCTGCTGAGTCCACCCCTTCTTCTATGAGTCCCCGCCGCTGGTTTTCGGGAGCCAGGTCCGGAGTCTGCACCGGAAGATGTGCGCCAGTTCTCTGCGACCTCCTCCGGATGGCCACATCCCTTGGCCTCAAGGTGACCGACCCTGCTCTGCAAGCCCAGGACCCGGTCTTCCAGTACTTGGAAGCCCGCCCACCATCGACCGCACCGCTGCCGTTCCTCCCGACTCTGGTGGAAGTGATGAAGCAGCCGTGGGTGAAGCCGGTGTCAGCGAGCCTATTCTGCATAGGCTGGAGCACCCTACAGGACGCAGAAGAAGAACACAGAGTTCCTCTTCAATCATCCTGTACTGAACTCCATTGTGGTCGAGTCGGCCCAAACGAAGGGAGGTATTTGAGTGCACACCACTCCTCCGGACCGTGAAGGACAGAAGCTCAATGCCTTCGGCCGTAGGTTTATTTGGCATTGTCTCTGGTGGCCAGGACGGTGAACACGATGCCTTGCTCGTGGCATACCATTGGAACTTCTTCAACCGACTCGCTCCACTGCTCGCTGACCTCCGGAGGAGTCACGCACCTCAGACACTCAGATCTTCGGCGAGGCTGTTGCGGTGGCTACCCAGCAGATCGCCACCTCAAGGCACGCCGTGGAGGCTATCTCGAGGGTGATGGTCGGTCCCGGGAGCCCTGCGACACCACGCGTGGCTCCGGTCCTCTGGGCTTCGGGAGGACAGCCATCGATGGATTAAGATCTTCCGTTCGACGGCGAAGGGCTTTTCCACACCTCCACCGACGAGGCTATGGATCACCTTGTCAAGGCCCGGCTGACAGCGAAGAAGATGGGCATAAACCAGCTTGCCCAATCTCGCTGCACCTTCCACCCGAGGCCTTCGTGGAGAAGGTCCTCCTCCTCATCGGCGTACCAACCGCGGTCCCCGCAGTCGACCGCATCGAGGCCATCGACATCTTCGGCTTTGAGGAGGCTTCCTAGGCGGCGTCCATCTTCGTCGTCGAAGAAGTCGCCCTTTCTGGAGCAAAGTCCCGTTTTTGATGGTCTCTGCAGGACTCCACCCATGCCATCCTTCACCCTTCCGGTAGACCTGATCCATCACCCAAGCCTGGCCAGACACCTCGATCACTGGGGGGAGATCACTGCGGACTCCTGGGTACTTACCATCATCCGCCTGGGGTACGCCATAAAGTTCCAGGATATTCCGCCACGGGGTGTCTACTACTCCACCCCGGCCAACTCGGCTGTACTGGAAAGGTCCAGTCCCTCCCCCGAAAAGGGAGCAATCGAGAGGCTCTCGCCTTCAGCCAAGACCACCGGCTTCTACTCGAGGTACTTCACGGTGCCGAAGGCGGACAGCTCCCTGCGGCCCATCCTAGACCTCCGAGGGGTGAACTACTACATCCACCCCAAGAGGTTCAAGATGGTCACGCTGCCCTCGATCCTCCCCTTCCTCCGGCGAGGAGACTGGTTTGCGTCCGTAGACCTCAAAGACGCCATTTCCACATCTCGATCCGCCCGCAGAAAGGAAGCTATGGTTCACAGTCGACGGCACCAGCTACCAGTACCGGGTGCTGCCGTTCGGTCTTTCCACCACAGCGCAGGTGTTTACCAAGTGCATGGCTCCGGTCACGTCCTTCCTGCGGATGAAAGGCGTCTCTGTCTACCCTTACCTGGACGATTGGCTATTGGTGGCGTCCTGCAAACAGAAACTGTACAGAGACGTTCACCGGACTTTGTTACTCCTCACTCAGCTCGGACTCAGGGTAACCCCAAGAAGTCCCACCTCGAACCCATCCGGGTTCTCAACTTCATCGGGGCGATCCTTGACTCGGTATCGGCGAGGGCCTTCCTACCGGACGAGAGGGTGCGGAGCTTTGTCCCGGGGAGCGTCCCCCTGCCTTCGGGGCCACGACGATGTCAGCGAGGAGGATTCAACAGCTCCTCGGCTACATGACCTCAACCACTGCCGTAACCTACCTCTCCAGGTTACGCACACGACTGCTCCAGCACTGGGTTCGTCAGGGCCTTCGATCCACTTTTGGGACGACCAGCGCCACCGATACCGCCTGCCCCAACAGGTTCGTCGATCCTTTCCCGTGGTGGAGTCCCTCAGGGACCTTGTCAGGCATGCCGTTCCGCGAACCCAAGCCATTGGTTACGGTAACGACAGATGCCTCGCTCTTCGGCTGGGGAGCGCACACCGGCGATCTCCGGGTCAAGCCGGTGGATGGACAATGAGCTGTTCTTCCACATCAACGCGCTCGAGCTGCTGGCGATCCACAAGGCCCTGAGAGCGTTCCACACCTGGTCACGGGCTGCACGGTGTTGATCCTCACCGACAACATGATGGTGGTCTGCTACGTGAACAGGCAAGGAGGGACTCACTCCACCACACTGCTGGGCATCGCGCTCGACCTCTGGGATTGGTGCGTCCCGCTCCAAAATACACCCAGTGGAGGTTCACCTGGTGGGGCAGGAGAACACCACAGCGGACGCCCTCAGTAGGGACACCACTTCCCACCACGAGTGGTGCCTGTCTGAAGAGGCCTTCCGGATGGTTCGAGACTGATAGGGCGAGCCGACCGTCGACCTCTTCGCAACCAGCCAGAATGCGAAGTGCGGCCGCTTCTGCTGGAGAGCCAGCCACAATCGCCATCCATCGGCGATGCATTCCAGTTCCTGTGGGACAAGGGGTTGATCTACGCCTTCCCTCCGTTCCTGCTCCTGGGCTGCGTGATAGCGAAGATCATCACGGACCGAGCAGACGCGATCCTCGTGGCACTGTACTGGCCGAGGCAGTACTGTGCGGACCCCGATCGAGGCCGCCCGGGGCAGGACTCTCAGATTTCCGATGGTACCGGACCTGCTGTCCCACTCCAACGGGTCGTGTTGCACCCGGACCTGTCGGTGTTGGCCCTCCATGCCTGGAGGATATCGTCCTAGATGACCTGGCCATCGGGAAAGTCTTGACCACGGCCAGGAAAGAGTCCACGCAAAAGGGAAATACCGCTACAAGTGGCAGCGCTTCGTGGCCTTCGCTGAGGAACGTCGAGAGCCAGTATCACCCATCAACCTGCGTACCGTGCTCCACTTCCTCCTTTACCTCTGGAAACAGGGCCTGACCTTTCCGTCGCTCAAGGTCACATCCCATCGGCTGCGTTCTTCAGGGATGGTACCGTCAAGCAGTTCCTGAAGGGCCTACAGCACCTCTACCCGCCAAGTATTGCCGCTGCTACCGCCGTGGTCGCTGTCACTGGTGCTGTCGCAGCTGACGAGGCCACCCCTCGAGCCCATGGCGATGACAGACGACAGGTTGCTTGCGATGAAGACCGTGTTCCTAGTGGCTGTCACCTCTGCCAGGCGGGCGGGAGAGTTGACGGTGCAACGGTGCAATGAGCCATACCTGGTCTTCCATCATGACAAGGTGGTCCTCCGGCCTGACATCTCCTTCCTGCCGAAGGTGGTGTCCAGCTTCCATCTGAGCCAGGACATCATCCTGCCAGCCTTCTATCCTGACCCATACACCTCTGGAGAGGTCCCTCCCCTCCCTTGATGTTCATCAGGCGCTGGCTTTTTATAAGACAGGACTGCGGCCTACAGGCAGACACTGCATCTGTTTGTCTGCTATGGCAGGCGCCGGAGAGACCACAAAGTATCCACCCAGCATTTCTCCGAGTGGGTGGTACAGGATACATCTGGCGTATGAGCTTACCAAGAAGCCTCCGCCAGACCTTCTTCGGGCTCATTCCACCAGACCTGTGGCGACATCTGCTGCCCTCCTGCGAGACGTCGATCTGTCGGAGCTGTGCCGTGTGGCGACCTGGTCCCAGCCATCGACCTTCGTCCGCCACTACAGGCTCGACTACCATTCCAGGAGAGATGCTCGATTTGGCTGTGCTGTGCTGGCTTCTGTCCTCTAGGGTCTGGGACCTGACCCACCATCCTACTGGTAAGCTACACAGTCTCCTAATGTATGAGGCACAGAGACCACAAAGAAGAAGAACAGGTTGCTTACCTGTAACTGTGGTTCTTCGAGTGGTCATCTGTGCCCTCATACATCCCCGCCCTGCCTTCCCCTCTTTTTCAGGTCCCATCTTCTTCGGCGGACCAGAACTGAGGAGCGACTGTTGCTCAGCGGGAGGAGCATACGCAGTACCGACGTGGGGGAGGGGTTCCCGCCAAGCTAACGAGCTCTAGAATCTTCTGAACGTTACTGCACAGGAACGAAAGCTCCTAATGTATGAGGGCACAGATGACCACTCGAAGAACCACAGTTACAGGTAAGCAACCTGTTCTTGGTCCATTATCCTGTACCATTACTGACAGGAGCATTCCTAGCTCTTTCCCTACTCTGCTACCCTAGAACATTTTTAAAACAGGAGATGCTAAGGATTAAGCCAGACACCTCCTGTATGCAAAACATGCACTTTTCAGCTATTATCACTCTCAGCAGACAGCAGTTTCAAATGTGTGATCTTTTTCAGTAGCACAGTGGAATACCCAGATACTAACTTCACAGACACACTGGTTCCTTTCAAGACCTTCTGGGCAGAGAATCAGCTATTGGAAACCATATATCACACAACCCTGTACAGTAGCTATGTGTACTCCCCAGGCGTGAGAAGATAGCCCTAAGCATTTCTGCCTGTTGACTCATTGCCCAGTGCTCTCAAAGAAACAGGTGTCTTTTCTTTAGCATCAAAATCTGGCAGCCCTAGAAGGGAACAGGGAAAGGAAGAAGTACAATATGCATGGACTCTCTGGCAGCAGCTGAAAACAAAGAATGATTATTTGATATGTTTGATTCATTTTAGTCATTGAGAAGGAATCAACCTCCCAACCTCACCCTACTTTTCTGCCTCTCCCTTCTAACATATCTCTGTTTTAGATCATTCCTTCTTCAGCTCCACCAACTTCATCCAAAGATCTCCCCCTCTCTCAAATGGCTCCTGCTTCACTATTTCTCTTCTAGTACCTTTTATGCATTCATAAAAGTTATTATCTCCCTTGAACACCAGCGTGGTGCCACTCTCTTGTTTCCTTCAGTGACTTCTCAAAACTCATATTTTGTTTATTTCCAGCTTTATTCCCATGTCTGTATACCTGTGTGTTTCCTGTTTGCTTATACTCCTCCCTTGCTATCCTTGTCTCTCTCCATCCTTCCTAGGAAAGTTGCTATAAGCGATGAATTTCATACTTCCAAAATGTTACAGGTGTGGCCAAGCAACATCAGAATGTGGTCAAGACAGCACAGGTTATTCCTTGCAAGCTAGGAGAGGTTGCAGCATTTTCCCTTTGCCTGCGCCTACTGGAAAGGACAAGATCCTGCCCTCTTCTCAGATACCCCCACTCCACTAAATTAATTTAGTGCAAATTGCTTTTGTAATTTGAACTGTTTGTAGTAATTGAAGTAAGGAGGGAAAGTAGGAAAGAAGACAGAAACTGGGACATTTTACAAGCAGCTGAAAAAGTAGGATGACAGAGGATTAATCAAAGCTGCCCCTGCCAAATTGGGACATTTGGAGCGTATGGAATCTCCACCCTGAACTGTGAGTGTGGAAAGTGGACCACCCTCCAGACGGCCTCCTTCCTTGACTCCTAGGAGTTGCATTTATCTTTTCCCTAAGATACAGAGTCCCTTGGGCATTTGCTACCACTAATTCCAATAAATTATGCTTGTAACACTTTAAGAAACACAAAGAGCCCTCCTTTAGGGTGTCCCCAAATTCTGTCCCCCTTTCCGAAAGAGAAAGACTGGATTTCCCAGCTGTTGGACTCAGCTGTATTTCCCCAAAACTTCGGTGCCCTTTGTAGCTGATTTGTGGTTTCAAGCTGTGCCTATAGACCTCCCTCCTGAGAACAGAAAGATCAAGTCTTTAAAAAGTTATAAGGAGGAAAAATGCATTTGGTGCAAGCATGTATGGTACTAAGAAACAACTACATAGTATGATAATGCAAATAATAATCTTCTTGGTCATTATTTTAAAGTTAGAGAAAATGAATATACATGACCAAGGGAGCTTCCAAAGCTCCAATACAAGACTACACTACTTGTGCATAGCTAACATGCTAGCTGTTCATGGCTGTGCAGGATTCAGTTGCAGTACTTTTCTGAACCAAGGATCACAATGTACTCTTTTGGCTGTCTTTATGGCTGACTGCAGAGCTTCATCCTGGCTATGTCCACAGCCAAGAAACTTAGAGAAGGAGAAGGAAAAGGAAGGTCTGGATTCACCAAAGGGAAGGAAATACTCTAATTCACTTATTTCTGAAATATGACCAATGTCTTCTTCACTAGAGTCATATCTGTACTCTAATCACTTGCAGACAGTGGGCTGGTTAGCTAGTTACATGTCTAGGCCAGATGGCATTGCATTATCTTCTGTTTTATTATAGGTGCCAATACCAGCTTTCCTCCAGAGTCCAGTAACAACATTGTGGTGGGGTGGATTTTCATCAGTATTGCAGTCTGAGAAAAGAAAGGTTTATCCCATTGAACTTCTTGTTTTCCCACACTGCTATTGAAATTTTGGAAACAGATATATGAAATGTTTTCACACATTTCAAGTACCAGCTGTCTTGGCCCTTAAATACTTATGCTGTATTTGCTGATATGTTGCTATTGTCATAAAGAGGATATATCTGAAAGAAAACTTCATTCATCAGCATTTCAGAGGAATGCAGGGGAGGGAGTAAGTTCCTCTTCCCTTGTCCTTGCTGATATGAGGTCCGTTCTCATTCTGGTATGAAAACACAACTCCTGCTTTATCATTGCCCGAGGACATGATGCAGCTGTCCTCTGTCATGCAAGCAGTTTGAAGTCTTCCTATGCTGCTAAGGCCTCATTTTTTGTTGCAAACTAAAACATCATTGGTGGCATTTGGCACTTTCCCATTTAACTCTGCATCCACATATATTCAGGGTAGTGTGTGAAGGCAAAGACAGAAACCAGGAAAGGCGTGACACCTACCAAATCCATCACTGGTATGAAACCAACCGTGTGGCAAAAGAGGTGAGAGGAAAGAAGCAGCTAGATTGTGCAGCATGGAATAGATTAGGGACGTGAAAACTTTCAGATGCTTGATAGGTCAAACTGGAAGCAACAGATGGACCCCAGGAAACAGGAAGTTATTAAAGGCAGAAATGATGGGAACAACTCGAAGTGAGGCCTCAAACAAGCAGGGAGCAGGCAGGGAGCCTGGGAGGAAGGCACTGCTTGTGCACAATGCAGAAGAAAAAAAGAAAAGAAATTATACAGTCACTTTGGGACTGTAACTACCATGAGCCCTGCAAAATGAGACCAGTGGTGGGGAACGATGGAGATTACTGGAAGGTGAAAGTGGCTCGCAGGAAAGCACTCCCATTTGTTTTGGAATGTGGAGATTCAATACATGCTTTGGAAGCTTTTCAGTGGACAAAAAAATAAGAAGGAGGAGTCACTACTGTATAGCACTAAGAAGGGGAGTAGAAAATTTTCTGGGGAATTATGTGTGTGGACACTATTACCACTGAGTGGTTTTGTGGCTACAAGTTGTGCAACAGAATGATTCCAATTCACTGCATTGCATTTGAAACCCTGTTGTAACTTAATCACACTTTATCCATTGGCTAACAGACCTTGAACCTTTTATCCTTTGCCAGGCTGTGCTTCTGCATTCCTATTAGCTAGTGCTGAGAGGCAGAGGAATCTGCGCTCTACAGCAGAAAGGTTATTGGCAGAAGGTCAAAACTGTAAGAAGAGGAAGGAATTCATTCTGATACTTGTTATGCCACTGGAAATCTGGGAGTTCATTTTTGGTTCATTTTGGTCTGTGTTTTCTGTGTTCTTGGGGAGACTTGCAGATTACTATTTCTCTGTTCCAAAGTAATCAGATATACCTGTCATTATAACAGGTGGCCGTGAGAGCAAGCATGGTATAGTGGTTTGAGTGTTGAACTGTAACTCTGGAGACCAAGGTTTGAATCCCTAGTTGGCCATGGAAACTCATTGGGTGGCCTTGGGCAAGTCACTTTCTCTCAGCCTCAGAGAAAGGCAAAGACAACAAATCTTGCCAAGAAAATCCCATGATTGGTTCACCTTAGGTTCACCATAAGTCAGGAATGAGTTGAAGGCATTCAGAAACAACACAACGTAACAGGTGGCCAGGGTGAAGAGCTTTGTTCTATTACTTGGACACTATTGCCTTTGGTAACAAAGGGCACCATTTAAAATAAACAAAAATATAGCCTGCCCCCCGACTGTAATACTTTTGGCATCTTGGAAAATTTATCCATTTTTGACCACAAATGATCAGTTGACGGAGCAACTAACTATATTTGTCAGACTGCTTTACCTTCCTGTATGGGTGTGTCTACCTAAATGTTGTGAGGTTGAGGGGAGAGCTCAAACCAGGACTACTGTTCCAGGCATGTCAAGCATCCCATTAGCTTCCATCCTTTTTGGATACAAGTTGTTTTGCATCACAAATATATATCTTGTATAAGCTGACAGCACTAGGTTGTGGGGTCTGAGTAGTACTGTAGATTATATTATTTACTATACTTGGATGGGAGATGGCCAATGAATACCAGGTGCTTTAGATTATATTTCAGAGGAAGGAACTGGCAAAACCACCTCTGACTGATTATTCCTTGCCTAAGAAAACCCTAAGAAATTTGCCATTAGTCTACAGGTGACTTGAAGGGACACATAAACATACACACAATCCAATATTATAATTATATGAAATAAGAAAAACCATTTAGTACGAAGATAATTAAAATCTTTGAAAGCCTCGTTGTCTGTTAAACATGCTGCTGAAGGTGTGACTGGTAACATGGTTTTAATTGTAGCCTAATGCACACACCTCTGTCTTTTATCATGACTTTTAAAAATACTTTTATGGCCATTTCTGCACTAGACTGTTATAGTGCTGTTATTCCACTTTCAACATCTTAGGGAATCCTGGGGTTTGCAGTTTAGGGAGTGGCCTCAACGGATTCCAGAGGATGTCGATAGTGGAGTAATAGCACTATAACAGTCTAGTGCAGAAATGGCCTATGTTACTGTCAAGCTGCTGTGGAAAGATGTAACATTTTCCCCCTTACCTGAAGCACTAACTAGGAAATTCCAAAATTCCCCTGCTTCTTCACAAGGAGCCAAATGCCAGACAGGAGTATTTTCTCATGATTCTCCTTTGCTCATGCCTTGACACACCATTTTTTCTTTATGGGAAGAAAAACCCATGTAGACTTCATTATCACCCTTGCCTTTTGTTATGTGTTGAAAACACATGGGTCATTGTCCAGAACCTTTCCTGTCCAGAATTGAGGCAGGGTGGGCTGACAACAGGAGTTGTACACAGATGGAGTGAGAAGTACAAAATTGCTGTCACTATACAACAAAGCACAACATTCTAATTTTCTTTTCTTTGTATCTAAGTTTCTGAATTTTTTTTCTCAGTGGTGGAGCTTGGAGTGTGTGGAAGGGGGTGGGAGGGGGCAGGGCTATGGTGCATGGGGGCATGGCCGCACTGCACGGGGGTGTGGCCACGGTACGTGGGGCATGGCTTCGGTGCATGGGGACGTGGCCAGGGCATGCAGGGGCATGGCTATGATCCGGAACACCCCAAAAATATTGCTGCCTGGGGCAAAGCACCCCCCCCCCCGTTCCTACACAACTGTTTTTTCTCCATACTTAATCCAACAGAAGGGATTTTTATCAGAGTTGGCCAAGGGCTACTTACCACCCTTGGTAAAAATTCTATTCCCTATTTTTTTCATTACCGTTCTCAGTGTGCGCGTGTGTGTGTGTGTGTGTGTGTGTGTGTGTGTGTGCTTGCACGCCTTCAAGTCACCGGTTGACTTATGACAACGATGAATTTCATAGGATTTTCTTAGGCAAGAAATGCTCAAAGATGGTTTTACCAGTTCCTTCTTCTGAAATAGAGCCTGCAGCACCTGGTATTTGTTGGTGGTCTCCCACCCAAGGGCTAATCCTAAAGCTAACCCAGCTTAGCTTGCAAGATCAGACAACATCTGGTGCTCTTAGGGTGCTTAGGCCCACATTCTCAGTCTAGCTCTTTTCTCTAGATCATTTCCCCCATCTCTGGTGCCCTTTAGATAGATTGGGCTGCATTTCCCATCATTCCCAAACAGTATTATAGGATAGGATAAAAGATTCAAGGTCTGTTCAGCAATGGATAAAGTGTAATTAAGTTATAACAAAGGACCATCACTACTAGGGTTGGAGAAGGGTGATTTAGATTAAGGCTGTGCATGTGTTTCAGAATATCACTTGGTACAGCTCTTCTTGAATATGTAGTGAACTGGTATGTTTGAAGGCTCTACAATATTTTTTTAAAAGATGTTCTTCACATGAAAAACTTATGCAGGTTGGTCTCTAACTTGTGTGACTGAAATATTAGCCTCCCAGAACTGGGGAATTATTGATGCAATGTAAAATTCAGTATATGATCCTCTATTTGCAACCTGAAGTGGTACAGCCAATTATTCTGAATGTGAAGTTGCAGCTGTAAAACATTTCTCTTCTCTTCAAAAAGAAAAACACATGTTTTTGTGATTGCTTAATGGAACACATTTTTAATTATTCTGCCAACTATGTAGATTCAGAAAAACGGGGGAAAGAAATCTGCAACACATTCTTTCTCACAGTGATCAGTTATCCACCTTAGCTGCAGACTCGTTTATTTACTGTTCGTATATCCCACCCACGCTCCTAACTGGTTGCAAGGTGCATAAAAGTTCACAGCAGTGCACAAAAGCTGTACAATTATACATATATCATAAATCACAAACCCGTACAAATTCATAGTGAAAAAACATTGAAGGAAAAACAACCTCCACATGTTTTTGCGTCAACACTATATGCCAAAGGCATGATAAAAATAAATGTTTTAAAGTGATGCCAAACAGTTTTCAGACAACTAAGCATCGGTCAGGTGGGAATCCCACCAAATGGGAACAATAACAGAGAAGGCTGTCACTGGCATGACTCCCACATCTGAGAACCTCCCACACATATGAGGTGGGATATATCAGATGAAGCAATCTTTTATGTACGTGGGTCCCAAATCATATAGAGGTTTATAAATCAATACCAAAATCTTGGTACTGGCAGCCACTGCAGGCTTATTAAAATCATAGTAATATTTAGATTCCTTGCCCTTCTAGACTACAGTACTTTAGCTCTTGCACTAGTCATTACCTCTGCTTTGTCTTCAAGTGAAGCCTCATGTAGAGCATATTGCAGTAGTCTAGTTGAGAGGTTACTGAGGTTGCAGTAGATGAGGAACAGTTATAGCTGGAAAATCAGCCAATAGAAACCCTTGAGGCCTCCAGGAACTCAAGTGACTTCTTAGAGTCAAGGACTTCTTAGAGTCACAAGCTAAGCAGTGCTGCCTCTTCCAGAATGGGCCATCTACCCATTCCCCAGACCCAAGAACTCCCCATGAACAGCATCTGTTTCTTGTCAGGATTCAGCCTCAGTTTACTGGCCTTCATCCAGTTTCAACAGCCTCTCCTGATTTAGATGGAAAGAAGAGAGAAAGATTTAGGCATTATTCATATACTTTTTTAAAAAATAGATCTCCAGATTTCTAGATGATTCCTCTCAGTGCTTTTGTATATGTGTAAAATAGCATAATGAACAAGACATCAGCGTCTTGGATCCCACAGAATAAACTCCATGAAGCAATCTCCCCAATGTTTCTCCTAGGTACAGAATCCTGCAGGTTGAAATGCATAATAAAATGTATAATAAATGGACAATAAAATGTATAAATGTATAAAACAATGCCTTTGCTTCTTACTTCATTACCATGTACAAAAGATACCACAGTCAGTAGTGTCAAAACTGCTTACTGGCTTCTGGGTTGTTTCTAGGCATACTTCAAAGTGTATAAAAAACCCTATATGGCTCAGGTCCTTCTCTCAGTCCCACCACCGTCACAAACAGAGTTGATGGAAATGCAAAAAAGGGCCTTCTCAATGGCTGCCCCTTGACTCTGGAATTCTCTTCCCAGGGAAGCCAAAAGGCCCTCCACACACACAGCTGTCCTTCCATTGGCCCGAAAAAAACTTCTTAGGCTTCTTTTCTTTTTTCCTTTTCCTCCCATTTTAAAAATTTTATTAAGTTTTTTAAAAAACAACACAATCCAAACATACAAAACAACCACAAAAAATACATCCATTTGAACATTATCAAACATCCTTAATCTACACATACCTAAAACAAATACTAGCAAAACATACCTAAATTTGGTTCCCTCCTGTATTGCAAACAGTTCATATTACTTAATCATTTACGCTTAACTATTAAGCCACACATTTTATCCCATAATTATTAATTGTTGTTTATCATTTTAGCCATTTTAATTATTTACTTACTTAATTTCTCAAGTTCATAATTAATTGTTAAGTTATTCTAGACTACTTTATAACTTCTTAAACTTTTTGAGCAGAAGAGCTTTTAAAACAGAAAGTTTTAAAGAATGAGCTGGGTGGTGCCATATTCCTTCAAATTGAATTTTTTAAAGTTGCCTTTTATGTTTTTAACTGCATTTTATTCTTTTAACTGGAGGTCTGAATTGTTTTAATTCTGTGAATGGTTTAATTCTGTTTTAATGTTAACTTTTTGTATGTATTTAGCGGTATTATTCTTTTAAATTGTAAGTCGCTTTGGGCTCCAATATTTGGAGAAAGCCAGGAAATTAATAATAATAACAACAACAATAATAATGTACACTACAAAGAGGCCAAGCAGAGTTAACAAAATGTCAATTCCCCTCAGCTCTCTCCTAATAAAAGTACTCAACCAGGTTGACCAAGGCTGTGTTAGACAGTCCATGTTATCCAGACACTCCTGCAACTGAAGAGAAGTTAGCAGCAGTGACTGACTTCCATGTCAGTGACGTGATGAATTTGTTCTGGGTTTTAGTCAGATCTTTAAATGTGCTATGCAAGGTGCTGAACCAATTTTGGGGATAGGGTTTTGATCCTTGGATAGCTTCTTTACATTTTGGAATAAAATGCATAGCAGATTCACTAGAGTAGATTCAACTTCCCACTGAATTGGAGCAGCCTAGCTACTATTCTGTGTGAGTAGTCTATTTATTTATTTATTCTGGCAATTGTGGAAGAAAGACACCAATCCAGAGTTAGAATTTCACACATATTATCTTATTGCTGTATATGTATATTTTTTGACAGACTGCACATTGCCCAGAGAACTTTGGCAGTTGGTAGCTTAAAAGTACAGTCAACCAACCAATGAATTAGTTTCTACATCCAGTGTTCTCAGAACATCTGAAATAATAGTGCTGGACAGAAATACACTTAAGTAGAGCTTACTCTTTAAACTTTGATCTCCCAAGCTGTAGTGAACTCTTTTGTTATCTATCTATCTACCTACCTACCTACCTACCTACCTACCTATCTATTGTGTGTGTGTGTGTGTAGGCAGCAGGTAACAGAGGTTACATTATATTTTCTCTGGCTCTGGTTAAGTGTTATTCAGGAAACAAAGTCCACGTAGGATCTCTGGTAAAGTTTTGCAGAAGAGCACTGCTGTTAAAGATTCCAGCTATTCTTCTTTTTTCCATGGCCCTCTGTCTTGTTTCTGTTTTCTCTTATCAGTACTCTGTGGCCATTGAGTGTCCTCAGTCCTCACTGGATTGTTTCCATTTTTACTGTTAAATGTTTTTGTACTTTTGCAAAACTTAGAGTTCCCCACATCTTCTGGTACCACCCCTTTTGTGCATGGGTAATACCATTAGATGTTACTAGAGGGAATGATTCATTTAGCAAATTTCCTCTTCTAAAAATTTGACTTGTTATTTGTGTAACCAGGCATCTTTTCAAAAACCAGCCAAAGTCTGTCTTGATTTGATTTATTGAAAACATGGTTTTTCTTTCTCCTTGTCTCTTAAGAATAATTCAAAGATTTCTTATAAAATGTGTGAAAGCAAAATCATTCTTACCTCTTCTTACAAGACCCTGAGAAGTAGGCAAGATGTCTTTTTCCACAAGGGAGCATGACACATGTATAGAGGGAAACTGCAGGTTAGTTTTTAACTAATCATATATATCAAATAATTTGTTCTTATTCTGTGTTTTCATAAACAGGTGAAAGAACCTATCAGTTGTTATCCTATTTAGGCTCCTTCTTGCCAAATGAGTTAAAGCTAATAGTATAGTGTCATCTCAAATTACAGGAAAAGTCACCTTGGGTGCACTTAAAGGTGGATGAGCCCCTCAGAACCCATTCCCCCCCCTTTTAAAACAAATATTATTGTGTGCTTGTATCAATTTATCTGGCATTCTATTCTAATCTAGAAAAGAGCCACAGTCTCCTCTCTTGTCGCCCTGCAAATATAAACACACACTGGTACTGCACACTTCACTTTATTTAGCTAATATCCCGCACTTCTGCTGATACTGTACCCAAGGCAGCTTAAAACATGATTAAAAAATCAGACCCAACCAAAAACACAATAAGCTAGAATATCAAAACACAGTTAAACAGCTTTTTATATTAAAACAACTACTGATTTAAAAACAATTCAAAAGCAGAACACATTCCTAATTCTTGAGTCATTCTTTTTTAAATACACTGATAGCTAAATTCAAATTTTAGTTTCTACTAGACTGGACCACCTGAATCAGTGGGTGAGAGATAAAATAGTTCCTCCTTTTCTTTAACATGTCCTCTTATTCAGAGCTAAAAATTCAGTGCAGGCGGATTTTTAAAATGTCTGGAGAATTTTAAAATGTTTGCTGCTGCTTTGTCTCCTGTTCACCAGTGCCTCTTCTTCATTACCATCTTACTGTCTCCAAGAGCTCCACTAGAAGAAGGAATGGAGGCCAGCGTAGCAGAGCACTCAAGAGAGAGAGAGAGAGAGGTGAAGGGGAGAAAGAAGATGGTCTCAGAGAAGGAAAGCAAGATATCTGAGCAAGGTGGCTGGAAGTGCCTCCGGCCTCATGGGGGTGATGGAAGAGGGTGGCTGGGTGGAGCAAGGGGGATGGCAGGGATGTTTAAAATAAGAGTCATCATAGCGATTGGTGGTTTGAAATAATCAGTAAATATGTCCCCTTTTTTGTTTTAAAAGTAAGGAAACCCTATCAGTGAGACCTTTTTAAGTATATAGCTGTGGACTCAATGTGTCTGCTTTAGTCAGGACTAGTGGATGGAACCCTGAGAGTCACTCCTCAGACACAGGACTTTGGTGGCACAAGCTATGGCAGGTTTCCCAGGCTGATGTCCTCCAGATGTTTTAGACTAGAAAATCCCAGTTAACCCTGACCATTGGTCATGCTGATTAGGGTTTATGGAAACAGTAGTCTAAAAAAATCTGGAGCAAGCCATGTTAGGAAAGGCCGAGTCACTTATTTCTTGCACTGCCATGGCTTAATAAAGTGAGCTTTGGATGATAGAGAATTTTCAAGTGCACTTAAATTGGTTCAAGATGCCAGACTCTGAAGAAATAATAGACACCACCTGGAATTTGAAATTGTGCTGTGAACAAGATGCCAGCTACTGGGGGGTGGGGGTTAATTTTAGATGTTTTTGTTGTTCAGAGGTACTGTGGAAATCTGCCTTCTCCCTGTGCCAAATCTGTTATCTTTGGCTTCATTTGGTTTGATGTGGTTATACTTTTTTAAATAATATTCTCCTGTGGTTCAGCTTCATTGGTCTTGGGGGGGGGGTCGAGGTTTGTTTTTGTTTTTGTCTGAAAAATTGCTCCTTAGTTTAGATCTGGTAGATGTGGTATGATGTTGAAGAAAAGCGGGAAGAGATCTATTACTGGCTTTTTGAAGTCTGTCTTTAAAGTAAAAGATTATATTTTTTTGGCAGATAAGCTTATGGATGGTATCACAAAAATGCATTAGGTTGAGTTGCATTTTTCTTTCTATAGGCTAGTGTAATTTGGAGGAGTTGGTTTTGCTGGACATTAAAATTTGGTTTGAAGCATGATAGCTGAGAAATAAGACACCATTTCTCTGTTTTACTGATACAGAAAACTGCAAATGCTTGGAGATCACTAACAGAAGTCTCTCACCAGGATTTCAGAACAGGAATTGGGCGGCTCTGGGCCCTTGGCATCTGCTAGGGTTTGGTTCCAGAGACCCTTGTAGATACCAAAATTCTTGGATGCTCAAGTCCCATTATGTACAATGGTGTGGTAAAATGGCATCCCGTACATAAAATGGGAAAGCCAAGGTGTGCTAGTGGTCCGCACATCCCCCAGATTTCATATGGTTTAACTGGCATAATGTAACTTAATTGGCAGTATATATTAATTGGCATTGATGTGAAGTAGACCCTGTTGTGACTGTAAGGCCAGACTGGGCTGAGGAAGAAAACTGGCTGAACACATGGGCTGCAAAGTATGTCAGAGATCCCCGTAGGCATGGCCTAGGTCTCTGTCACAAAAATCATCAGGTAACTCTGGAGATAATAAGCTTAAACCAAGATGTAACATCTCTGCCATCAAACAATAGCAGCAAGAAGTTCTCACCAAACCACTGATTGTTTCAGTCGTTCTTCCTGGCTTCTGGACATTTCCCCACATTGTCCCCACACCTGTCCACTGTTACAGAGCTATTATGACAGCCATTAATCCTTTGTCACCTAAGATCATCAATTCAGTCTGTACCACTTTGTCCACGCTACAACTTCCATTGTTTGCTCACACAGAAAGCCATTTACACACATGCCCTCCAGGCAGATTTTGGGTATAAAAATCCTTCATTTCAACCAGATAGTTGTAGCACCTCAAATGCTGAACACCACCATGTTGCTCTGAATTCCAATTTGTGCAACCATTAGACACAAATCTAAGCTACTTCACAGTTTCTTCAGTGCTCTTCTGGATTGGCAATTATTGCCTCAAAACCTAAGCTTCTCTATCCATAACTTTATCCTCCCTTTCCTTCAGTTAGCTCTTGTGTGAGTGCATGACTGTCTGACTCTTGCATGCATGTATGATTGAATTCCCCTCAAAAAACACATTTTGAGTCTTTCGCTGGTTTTCCTTCAAGGACCCTGTAAATATTGGTGGAAAGATCCTGTTAGTTACCCTGCCTCTTGCAGCCTTCTTAATGAGAGCCAATTAATTCCCCATTTCTGTGTGGAATTGTGGGTACTGCTGGAGGACCTCAAGGGATCCCCCAACTTTGGGTAACAGGTGTGCTTTTTGTTTTTGTTTTAATATTTTGAAGCCATGGTTGGTTGAATCCGTGGATACAGAATCCACAGATATGGAAGGCTGACTGTGTGGTTGGTATATATTTAGAAGTGCTCTTTCCAAGTGGTCAAAGATGTTTCTCATAGCCCGTGTTTTGACTCCTCCATGCCCTTTGCATTTAGCCTGCTTTCTTTTGTGATTGGTCTCTTAGAAGGTAAATAGGGCAGTAATTTCCAAGTCTGACTGTTGAAGCAGATATCCACCTTTGTTGATAGAAAGATGTGTTAATGATTAAGAGTTAACCTAATGGAATATTCATCCCCTTAATGTTTGGTTTGAACCTGGGAAGACAACACCAGCTGCTAGATATTTCCACCAGCATGTATAAGTGTGAAGAACTCATGTCAGAATGAAACCATGCGCTTGTCACATAATGGTGTCTCTGGAACACTTCCCAGGTTGTTTGCATAGCAGCTCCTAGCTGATCTAGCCATCATAGCCAATGGTATGAAATGGTGGGCATCACAATCCAACAACTTTTGAAGGGCTACAAGTTGTTCACCCCTAGTCTAAGAAAATGCCTAGTTACACAGCATATTGCTAAGTCCTCATCAGAAGTTACAAACAAATGAGAACATAAGTAATGCAAAAGATAATATACAATTTGTCAAGACAAGAAATCAGTGTACTTGGAGCTATAAGGCTCTGTGGTTGCTATTATTCTGTATTTTTTCTTAATCAGCATTTGCCTTCCCTTCTAAAAATTGTAATCTCAATTATTTGAGGATTTGTTTATAAAAAGTTTTTATTCAGAGGAATATGGCCAGAGAAGTAACATCTTAATCAGTGGCTTGTAGGGATAAAGATTAAATTGAGGCAGAGAACCTAGGGGTTCTTGCATTTTTTTGGCAGCAAATTATAAACATTTCTTCATGAACAAGAGCTGAGTATGAAATTTTACTGCCTGTTTTTAATGAGGGATATCTGAACCATTTTATTGCCCTTTTCCGTATCTGTCTGAACAAAACAATGAAAACCTGTTCATAAATTTATGCTACTGGACATTTTTGTAGGTAGGATTATAAATAGTTTCTGACTCTTTTGTTTATGTTATTTTATTTTTTAAAAATATACATTACTTTGCCATGCAGAATGTCACTAATCAGTATGAGATGTCAAGAATCTGACAACAAATAAACAGAAGCTTACAACAAAAGAAAAGGAAGACAGACAGACAGACATGTCTATACCTGGAAAAAAACTTGCTAGCATAATGAGGATGTTACTGGGTCGTCATTCTTGATGAGCCCACAATATTCTCGCGGATTCATATGTAGAGGGCATATGAAAGTCTCTGCTGATCAGTGTTGTTTGTTAAAGTCAATCAGCCATTTTGAAACATTTTATAGAAACATTTTTAGAGAGTGGGTAAGTCAACAATAACCAGCTAGAAGAGAGAAAAAGAGAGGAGAATCCTAGGACAGAGATGGAGAAAACGAGATTGGTTTAAGATATTTTGCTTCCTGAAGTAGGAAATAAAAATACAATGCTAATACATTGAACAGAGAGACAATATGGTATATTGATTTGACTGGTGGACTATGATCCTGGACACCAGGGTTCAATTCTCTGCTTGGCCATGGAAACCCACTGGGTGACCTTGGGCATATCACATACTCTCAACCCCAGAAAACTGCATGATATGGTCACCTTTGGGTCACTATAAATTGAAAATGACTTTAAAGCACACAGCAACAAAAAATACATTAAATAACTGACATTTATTGCCCTTTCCCAACATCCAAAGTCAGGTGACTGGAATTATCTCAGTTTTCCTAATGGTAGGGCCAACTGTGGTGGATGAATTGTGAGGAACCCAGTTAAGCTGAGGAACACTCTCTAATATTTCACAGAAGAAAACCAGGACAGATGTAACAAAGCAGGGATAATCCCAATTAATCTTCTGTCCCCCTACTTTTTCAGCTTCTTTTAAAATGTGCCAGTTTCTCTTTCCTGTCCTCACTTTTTCTCTTTGTCTGCATCGTACTGTAACAGTTTGCACTCAGTTATTTTGGAGCAGGGAATCTTGGTAGATTTTTGCAAAAGCAACTACTGCAGTCTCCCCTACAGTCACATAAGGAAAGGGGGACGATGGAGGGTGGTTCGCAATGGCAGCAATGTTTTTGGGGTGTCCTGGCTCATAGCTACGCCCTCACACACCGTGGCCACGCCCTTACACACTGTGGCCACACCCCTGCATCATAGCCCCCCGCCCCCTCCACACACTCCAGACTCTGCTGCTGTTCCCCTAGTTTGTGTGTTCTTCTCTTCCCGTCTTGATGACACTTTGTTATTGCCACATGTATTCTGTTTTTCATTTGTGAAATTTTGGAAGGTATGTAATGCATCTCTTAGGAGTTTCATGTAAAGAAACGCCTAGGTAGATTAACTGTTCCAAAGACAGCATACTGTAAGATTAAAAGTCAAATATGACATACAGATCTCCCCCGTATTTCACTGTAATGTACACACAGAGACATGCTCACCAAAAAAAAAAGAAAGAGAGAGGGGAGAGAGAAATGTTTTCCAGGAGATTTAACTTCAGGTATGCAGTATTTGGTGTCTGCAGTGAGTGATCTGTGAGTTTTATAAAAATTTTGAGTGTGATAGAATAGTGAAAATATACACACTGTATTCTATTCAGAGCATGATGTTTAAACAGCATGTTGAAGAGGAACCTCTGTGTATCAGTATTGTAAACTGACCTTCTGCCCATCTGAAAATATGCATGTTAGTGTAAAGATGTGTCGGATAGCATTTAGTCCATTGACACAAATTAGAATCTTGAAAAATTATATTTTTATTCTTACTATTATTTCTAGCGTCTGGATGAGGAAGAAAGGGCATGGAAATGATAAAAGTGGAGCAGAAAGGAGAATCATGTAAAAAGGAAAGCAAATTTATTATGACATAAGACAAAGTTGAATATTTTTCTATTGTCAATAATGGAACTTGACACACATTTTAATGGCTTGAACAAAAGCCCATGGTTTTTAATTTTTCAGGATTTCTAGGCCTAAATGCTAAGGTTTTTCAAGCGTTCTCTCACTAATGAATATAAGGATATTGAAGAATCTGTATGATATGTTCATCTGGTATAATTTGGCCTCTGCTTTGTAGATTTAAAATAAAGTATATTGTGTCAGTTACATGTAAATGCAAAGTAGAAACTAATTGCAATATTTTGTGGTTTATTGTTTTTCTTTTTGTACTGAGTTACAATATACTGTAGGCTTTGTAGTCTTAAATCTTAAAACCAGCTAGGCCACCAGACTAAAAACTGGCGAAGGCTTCTATACCTTTAATGATTGTGTAGAAGAAGTAATTTCAGCATAGATTGCCTGTCACACAACCAAATAACAAGAACACTAGCTGAAATTCCCTCTTGTACACAACCATTAAAGCTAACAGCTTCACTTCAGCTTCAACTCTGGCAACCCTAAAACCACCACACAGATATCTTGCTGTAAGTCACAGCAAATACCTTTTCTTTCCTTAAAGTCCCTCTCAAAATGTCGAGGGGAAGTGGAATCATTTCATTTCCTGTCATCATTTTGAGAGGGATTGCAGAGGGGCTTGCTGTGCATGGTTACTTGTGACCTGTAGAGAAGTTGGTGGGGGGAGTTGGCTGTTGTCTCTTATGCAGTTGCTTGGAAGGAGGGTAGCTGGAGGATAAATTAATATTGGAAGCAGGAAGGTGATATTGCACTCATCTGTTTAAGCACTGTGAGAACAGAATGCTGGATCGGTTTTATCTTTGATCTGATCAAGCACTGCTGCTTGTAAGTGCTTAATCTCACATAGCAATAGCAGACCTTTTTCATTTCCCTCTGGCGACTAGAGCAAACATCCATACAACTTGCGTTTAAAGGAAATGGGAAACATCCAAGCTTAAGTCATACCTAGAAAAATAGATGCATGTAATCCACTGTAATTTAAAATCAATAATAACTGACTTGACTTCCATTGACTTCATTTGGATCTCTTCTGAATATGACTAAGCCTGGATTCAAACCAACTGATCTGTAATCAGTGGCCCTTTTGTTTGTGGGTATACTCTTACTTCTTCGGCTCAGTATTTCCATGAAGCTTGTTTTCGCATACTCTGAAGCAATATATACTTGTCAGTATATTGTATGCACTGGCATCATGGATATTTTCTTGACATTTGGTTTCATTGTTTATCCACACGGGATTCCAACAATGCTACAAGAAGAGGTTCTTCTTTTAAAAAAGAGAAAATTGCTGCATGCATGAACATTCTCTTTTTAATAAAGATTTCCTATTAGATTTCATGCATAGGTAGGCTATTCTGAAGAAATCTGTCCCAACCAAAGGGTTGTGCTACCCACGCTAACCATCTTGGCTAAAACAGGTAGTTTGTTTGCCATAACTTACACACACAGTAAGTTATTCATGTAAACAAAAATCCCAGTTAGCTGATACCTTGTAATTTCTTGCCTTTTAATGCAAGGAACATTTGGCATTACTGAGATCTCATAATTTTAGCAAATTAAATATGTCTAGCATATGTTGGAAAGACAGGCAATAGAACCTGGCCTATTTTAATATGGAATACATTTGTACTTTGATTTAATTTCATGGATGAAACTTTCACAACTTAAATGGCAAGCCTGAAGAATGAGGAGAGGGGTTTAATATATGTGGCAACTGTCAAGCAGCTAGCATATTATTGGAAACCAAATAAAACAAATGTTAAAGAACTAGGATAAAACATCTAGATCCACTGTGATATTCTCTGAAGGAAGCATTACCCTTCTTTCTTTGTCCTACCAGGTAGTTGAAAAGGGAACAGTTTTGAAAATAAATGTAATTAGTTGGAACTCTGCAACCAGGCAGTTTGCTTTTATTGTCCTTGTTAGTATTACAACCAAACATATGATATAGAAAGAGTTAATTTGTGTTAGTGACTTTGTTTGATACTTCTCAGCACCAAACAAAGTCTTGAGCAGGCCTAGAATTATACCCAGTTCCAACACACAAGAGAAATTATGGGGCTTCTGTCCTAAGCTTTGCAACTGGTGAACGTGACTGAGAGTTCGTATTACAGGTAGTGAAAAGTGCTCTGCAGTACGCTGTTCTAGTGCTCTTATTTCACTTTCAACCTCCTGTGGAATTCTGAGGTTTGTAGTTTACTGCAGCCAAAGAGTTCTCTGGCTGAGAATTCTAAATGCTCCTTCCTAAATTTCAAACCCCAGGATTCCATAGGATGTTGAAAGTGGAATAATAGAACTAGAACAGTATAGTGTGGAAATGGTCTAAAAATCATAGAATTAGAAGGACCACAAAAGTAAACAAGTCCAAGTCCCTGATGTGCAAGAAATCGTCTAGTACCAGAGGCTTTACAGATGCCTACTACTGGCGTTTGCTGTTTGAATGTCCATAGGCTTTTTATGTTGGCAGAAGGCAGAAATGATATTTGGTTCCCTCTGCAAATGGAAGATCTTGCCAGCAAAAATTCCCTAGGGATAATTAGATGACTGATCCTGAGATCTTACAATTTTTAATGGGTAAGTGACAGTTTTTGGTTTGGTATCTCTGTTTTCTGACTTTATCTGATTTTTGGACTGCTTCTTTATGGTACTTCTGCATATATTAATTGTGGTTTTATCATGTCATGAGGAATTTTGTTTGTTGTAAATTGCATGGAGCATGGTGATAGTAAAGCAGCATATCGTGAACATTTTAAGCAGATAAATCAACAGCTGCTTCATTTCCCAGTCAGCAGTGTAAGCTTTTTTCCTTTTTTTAAGATGTAAATACACCATGTAGGTATTTTATATTATAAACTAATGTTCTTATTATGGTTCATACATTAAGTAATTGCTTCCTGTTTAGTGTGTGTACATGGAGTAAAAGGCAATTGGAAGAGTTTTTACTTAGTTTTGTTTGTATAAGAAAAGCTATAAAAATGTCCGATAAAATATTAATTCATAGAAGGAAATTAAGCATGTTCTCTGTACATCTTGGTTCTCAAGTTTTTAAAAAACTCATTTTAGTACATATTGTTCTTGATTGCTTGATGATGCTACCAGCTGTGTGGAGCAAGAATAGAAATCATGTAGCCCTCCAGATGTGGTTGGATTGCAAATCCCAGCATTTCTTTCTGTTAACTATATTGGCTAGGGCTTTTGGGAGCTGCAAGCCAAAAATATCTAGTGGGCCACGTGATTATAACTATGGCGTCAAAGGTGTTGTTGCTTTCAATAAGTAGTGCAGATAGAGATCTGAAAGCTGTGAGAGAGAAGAGAAAAAATTAGTCAAGTTGCCACTGGTGTCTTTAGCAATTGTATGTTATGCAATAAATGCATTTAAATAAAGTTATTTTTTTACTTCTTTTAGTGTACTGCTTTTGTATAAGTAGGAAGTTCAGGACCCTGATGGAGTGTTAGAGAGACTTTGGCCCTTTACACACTCTACTTGCTTGTGGCAGCATCCTGTGGGGATCCCAGTAGAGCCTCTCCCTGCAACAGTAGCACTCCTCTCCACACCAGCTGCCTGCGGGAATAGAGGAGGCGCAAGGGCCACACCTCTTTCTTCTGCAGCACTGCCAGGCACTCTCCCAGGCTGTTCTGGGGCAGGAAGCGTGGCCATCGTGCTTCCTGACCCTCCACAGCCCAAGTAAGTGTGAGAGGGTGGCAGGAGAACTGTGCGATTGCTGGTCATTGATGGGTTTTACCCGTCAATGGTTTGTGGCACGATTGTGCCACCTGGGGACAGGACAAGGACGGGACACAGACGATGTCGTGCATAAGCATTGTCCAGGTCCTGTCCTTCTCCCGTCCCCAGTGTGAAATGACAACAACCTGCGGAAAGGGCCTTAAATTCTTTGCTTTCCATTCCAGTCCCAGTTTGAATCCCTGTTATTTGCACTGAGGATGGGAAACTCCAATTCATTCCAATGGGAGTATTTTGGCCAATGTAAATAGCAAGCAGTGAGGTGAAGGAAGCTGAGGGGGATTGGGGGAGCCGTGGGGGGAAAGATCTAACGACCTAATCTCTCTTCCAGGATTCTAATGCAGATTATTCCACCACCACCCACCACAAGCAAAAACTACTGTTTTCTTTTTAAAAGCTATATATATGCAAATCCTAGTTGTGTGAGTGTCATCTTCCTGTGCAGAAATACCCATGGTTTTCTATGCAGAAAACACATGTCTGTGCAGAAAACCCATGTTTTTCTGCACAGACTGCTACTTCCCAAAGTGCAAAGAATATGTCAGAGACCTCACAACTGCCTGTATTCTTCCTGAATGGGTTTCCTGGTAATTAAATAGCAAAGAAATATTCTTTCTTTCCCCAGATCACATCATCTAGTGAAAGCTATGAAAGAATTTACTTACAGAATTTTCCACGTTTCATTGAGCGTGCAATTAAATGGGGCAGAGGTTAGAATTACAACTCTCAGAATCAGTGGTTTGTAGGAGTTACAGCCCAAAGAGGTAACCTTTCCAAGCACTGGGATTGGGATGGGTCTAATAGATATGAATGGGTACAGTCCTTCTCGTCTGTATATGTACTGAACATAAAGTGTGATAGAGGCTGTAGATGAAAAATATCTTGAATGTGTGGTAATCATATAACTAAGCAGTACCAAATAAGCCACACAGCTTGATGGTATCTAAATTGCTTCTCTCATGATGTTAACAAGAGATGAGCCAATGACCGTTTCTGCACTAGACTGTTATAGGGCTATTATTCCACTTCCAACATCCAAGTGGAATAAAAAGCACTATAACAGTCTAGTGCGGACATGGCCAATATATGGAATGTGCTTATTGTCCTGACTTTATTTTGAGAGTTTTGGAGAGTCACTCCTGGTTCAGTCAGTGTCACAAAATGTTTGATTGGAGCCATTACATTTTTCTTTTTACATATCAAACATTGGCTCTCCAGTGTTGAACTTCTACAGTGACAGCAGTAAACAAGATGTTTGGAGGAAGAAATGAACTTAAGAAAACTTAGAGAGAACTTTTTCTCAGCTTTTTCTGAAAGAGAACTTTTTCTGAGGATAATTCCCATCATCTCGCCAAACTGCCCTTACAAACCATGTCAAGTTAAACTTACATAAACCTACATTTGTAGAGAAGCTGTGCCCGAGCAATAACTTGAACAGTTTAATTCTGGATTGAAACACTTGGCTAATTCATTCTTGCATGCAGAGATGAATAATTTCTGTATTTTTCTGTTTGCTGCTGGAAAAAATGTGCAGTATCTCTGTGCCATATCCCTCTGTATTCAGGTATTCTTCAAAATGTTTCAAGTGACTTTTTCCCTGTGCAATAAATAAATAAATAGCTGGGGTTTTCCTCGAAAACCACATTTTCTGCATAGGAAACATATAACTGGGTTCCTCCCATAACCTTCTTCTTCCTCTTATGATTTTCTTTTCAGAAAAATCCTCTGAAACACTATGTTTGAATACTGGGAGCAAACTGTGAAAGTCTCACTGCACTATTATTCTTCCCCAAGGGATTTCTCAACTGTCAGAAAAACATTTTTAGTCTGAGAAGCAAATAGTAGAGAATACGTTTTCCATCCCTAAGGTTAATAAACATATAGCATGTGTCAGTTAGTAGTGGTGGCTTATGGCTTTCATGTCAGTGGTATGGTGAATTTCTTCTGGATTTTTGAGTACCTATTCAAGGCCTTGAATCTTGTCCCAAAACAGGTTCAATACCTTTGATAGTTCCTTTCCTGTCTGAGTCAAACTTAGAGTGAATTCAATGCATACCCAATGTGGAAGCCACCAGCTGCTACTGTGTTAAAGCATTCCTTTACTGACTTTTCCAGAACTATCGACAGACTAAAAGATAACCTTTGATTGTGTTATTCTGTAGACTTTTTAAGCACAGCCTGGATGGTCACCTGTCAGGTTGTTATAGCTGTGGATTTAGTGTATTAGGAAGGCATTAAATGAACTTTGAGATCTGATTCTCTGGTTCCATTAAAAACAAAAGCAACTATCAAAAGTTAAGTGACATAATCTCTTTTTTAAAAAATTAAAAGAAAACCTTGAACATCTGTCTCAATCTGTTTAAGGAAACAATGGAAAAAAATACCATGAAATGAACAATGTTCTACTGTTTTATAAAAAAAGGCAACCTGACACACATAATCTTCCTTTAAAGAAGAACACATGCCCAAATATAATGAAAACACGTTAAAACTCCAAAATCTCCCATAAGTCTTATAAAATACATTCCAAGAGGTCAGAAGGCATAGATTTTATCTCTCAGCCTCACACTAGTGACCTCTGGAATAGCAACAGCAAGTATATCTATGTCACAGATAATCTGGTTGCTCTTTCAAGTAAATGAGTGCCTTTTGGTGAGTATGATTGATCCAGGACTCTCACCCATTGGGTTCATATTATTGCTCTCTTGCAAGGTTTCACCTTAAAATGTTATCAATTGTCATGAATAACTACTCTTCTACTTGCACAGCAGTCAGTGGCAGTAAACTCTTTTTCTATAGCTTTGGTCTTATCTGTTGTTCCCTTCAACCTGATTTATATACTTGTTTGCTTATCATGTGTTTATAGCATCCTTCCTCTGTGGAGATCCCTTTTATCTTCACATCAGTCCTGTGAGATAGTCAAGGTTGGCAGGAAGATTTTTTTTCCAATATGCTGTTTTCTTTATTTGAGCTGTGAAGGCTGAAAGTTTACAGTATCATAAGAAGAATCATGAATGGGAAATTATTCCTTTCCATCTCTGCTGTAGTCCTGAAAAAAATCTCTCTTCTCTGATGCTAGCATATACATTTGGAAAAAATGCCTTGTGGTTGCCAGTGGGTAATCTCTCCCCTACCAGCACCACCACCACCTGGCAATAGCAGCTTCAGAAGAGAGGTTTTCCTGAGGATTGAAAAAAAGGTAGAAAAAGATTATATTCCTTCCTGTGGTATTAATTATCAGCCCATCCTCCCAGTTAATACAGTTTCATTTTATCTTATTTTATTTTTAAATCTTTCAAGTTAGGTTCAATGTCAGATTTAAGGATCAAACATGCCCACAAAGATTCAAGTGAGCAATCCAAACGGTAGTCATTTCCCCCCACAAATAATGCACAGGCAGCCCCCTAAAAAAACTTATTATACATAAATGTATAGTAAAGCCTAGTAACTTCTGCATTAGTGGAGCAGTGAATGTTTGTGGAGTGGTTCTAGTCTGAACCCTGTCCCCAAAATAGATTCAGCACCTTGGACAGATCCTTTGAATTTTAGATGAAACCCACAAGAAATCTCATCCACCCAACTTGAGAACTTCCAGCTCCCACTGTAACTATGTGACCATTTCAGCAATACACAGAATCAAGAACAAATACAGAAGTTTTTCATGTGGACATATTTAGAAGAAATCAGTGTCTGAACCCACCTGACTCTATCTGCTCCTGAATATAAAGTGTCTGTTCCTTGGTGAACAGCATCTTCATTTGAAATGGGGATCAACTCCATTGAATTTAAATTATAACAAACCTTGTTAGCTAAAAGTCCTGGACTTTTAAACATGATCTTGTACACATATTGTTCAATGTAATCGTAACAAGAAAACCCAAATATGTAACCAATATCTTAGGCCCCTTCCGCAAAGGCAATTAGAACGGGGCAGTATGTCCTCTCACGGAGGTCGTCTGCACTTTGGAGCAGACTAGGAGTGGACTACTTACTGGAGATCCACACCTCAGTCCGCTCCAAAATGACCCCAAGTGGTCCTCCAGCGTGTTTTCTAAAGACTGCAAAAACCAGCTCTTTATTTTCCTGGAACATGCCATTGCGTTCCTGCTCCCTTGTGCAGATTTGCAGGTTCGCACCAATGCGAGCCTGTGATCTACGGAGGGTGGGCTTTAGGCGTGGCAAGCTTCAGCGGTTGGTCGGGACCCACGACCAACTGGAAGCTGCCATTTTGGAAGCCGGAAACTGCCATTTTGGAAGCCGGAGCAGTGCGGATCTACAGACCTCACACTGCTCTGATTCGCCCTGGACCAGGGAGGAGCCCTGCGGAAGGGCTTCAGGCACAGTCCGCGTTGCTTTGGACCCCAGAAGAAGCGGTAGGTAACGGCACGGAGCGATTCCCTCGCCTCATGTGGAGAGGGCCTTAGTTTTGCAATTTAACACTGAGAGATATTTTATGGAAACACCATGGAAGAATTGTAACACAATCAGGACTGGCTCAACAAATCTACTATTTTATGTCTCCCTTCCCTTCATATCACTTTTTCTATATCTAATTAAGGTGAGGCAAATTTAGAGACCCCTCTTGAGCATACATGCAAACATACATATGTGTGTGCGTGTCCACAAAGGTACATTAGTTCCAGGTTTACAAATGGCCCTAGATGACACAAGTGAAAAAGGCAAGTCAGAGACTACAGAAAAAAATTGGAAAGAATAACAAAGGGCTCTTCCAGATGGAGTCACGTGTGTTGGAGGTGACAGTAATTCTTGCTGTATCATTTTTTAAAGAAACATTCAAATGATATTTTTGCCAATGTTTTGGGTTGTTTCTGTAGTATTCAATTCATTTTCTACATACAGTGTTATGAAATATTTTGTTCCTTTGAAAACAGCAAGTTCTTTTTTATTTAAAAAAAAAGCTGATACATTGGTCGCTATATGATTTGTGACAATTGACATTGTTGTTAGAATTCCAGCTTATGGCAAACCTAAAGTTAAGCTATCATGAGGTTTTCTTGGCAAAATCTGTTCAGAGATTTGCTATTGTCCACCTCTGACACTGAGAGTGTAGCTTGCCCAGAGTAATCCAATGGATTGCCATGGCTGAGCAGGGATCCAAATCCCAGTTTCCCAGAGTCCTGCTCCATGCTTAAACCACTCCATGTGTCTAACTCCTTACACTCTCCCTGGTTTCAAGATGCTTCCTTTCTTTCCATCCTTCCTTTTACTGTTTTTAATTTTTTAAAAAACTTTAATACCTTTATGCTGAGGCGGCAGTTCTTAACCTTTTCTCTTCCATGGACCTACTTTAAATATCTTTTGTTGCTGCAGACCACCAAGACTCAACTCAAAATTTAGAACACTGAAGCCAGAAATGTCATGTGCTTCTTCTCAGCCATTCAACATCATTCATTTGCATATTCTCACTGCATGCGGAAGTAGCAAGTGCTGAGTACATTTTTTTGCTATTGGTTTGAGATATTGTAATGAAACTGTACAAATGATGTTTGTAACCAGGGAAAAACTCCTTCATGGACCCCTGTGAGGACATTGCAGCCCCCAAGGAATCTGTGGACCACAGTTTAAGAACTGTTGTGCTAAGGGGAACCTTCCGTCCACTGGTAAATTTAAACTTGGTTGAAGCTACGAGACTGGAAATCTTGGGGGAGAGAGTCAATGGATGTTTTTGTCAGGTTGAATGGTGTAAGTATGGTGGTTGATATATTGCCCGCTATTTCGCACTAAGTGCTATGATAATATGTGTGTGTTTTAAAGATCCAGAGTTATAGTGCGTCACTGTAAATTATACCACAAACACACATGCACTCACAGGCATTGGAGAAGACTGTCTATGGCAGAAGTGGGTGTAGGGAACATCTTGCTTTGAGAAACAGAAACAGAATAGCACCAATTTACCACTTTGAAATTTTTCGCTAGAGAATTTTTTAAAAATTTTTTTAGGGAGGTATGGGGGAAAAAGAGGCTATGTCAGGATTTCAACAATCTGGAAACAGATCTGAGGGACTTGAGGGGATTAGATACACCCATTTAATGTCACAATTCACATCATAAGAAAGGCACCCACACATTAGCTTAAAGAGATATGCTCCCTTCCCCCCCCCTTTTTTTTGAAGTCTGAAGAATGCTTAGATGTTGAAGTGACAAGAAGCATCAAGAAACAACATTAAAGGAGTGATAACAAGTAGGCACAAATCGCCAGCCTGGTTGAGCCTTAAGAAAACAAAAAAAACCCCCAATCTTTCAGAGCCTTGAATATGACATGTCACCTTGACCATGCTCCAGAAATCTCAGAAGCAACCCCCAAAATTTTTATCGCTTGAGTCTATGCACTTTGGAAGGAGACTGTAATTAGTATGAAGTTAAAGATGAGAACTCAAAAGCTGAACAAAAATATTGTGGAGGAGTAGTTCACTTCAAAAAAAACAACAACAAAACAAAACAAAAATGCTGCCAAAGTACCCAAGGAAAGCAACCCTAGGTTTTGCCCTAACATGCTATTTTCCATGTTCACAAAGTGCTCCTTCAGCACCAAATGGGGGAACAATTCAGACATGAAATCTGCTACTCAGAGTTCTAGGAGGGCTGCTCCATATGCTTTTTCAGGGAGACTATGACTAGGATTATAAATTTAAACACCCTTTTTGATCTTCTTGTCCACTGGATTATGCTTCCTTTGGAACTCTTAGGACTTTAGTAGAATATATTTTCATTTAAAAAGAAACAGATCTGTTTCCATATTTGTTTGAAGGAACGTTATGTACTAGATGTCATTTCTAAAAATCGACTATTTCATTTATTTTATTCTCTTGGACAAATTGTCTCATCATTTTTATTCTAACTTTGTCGAATCTGTAAAAAATGTCTTCTCCAGCCAAAATCAAAACACATATCCCTCCAAAAATAGAGTCCAAATTCTTCAAGACCCATGAGTGGAATATCTGTAATTTAAGTGCAGGCTGATGTTCAAAATTTCTTTCACATCCCCGAGTGCATAAGCTCGGGTCCAACCTATGTCACTGTGATTTGTAGTCAGAGGGAACTGCAGGCTGGAGAAATGAACTTGTCTTAAGTCGCATAGCCAGCAGTGAAGCAGAGACCTGGTGTCCTTTCACACTACACAATTATAGCATTGTATTTCATTTTAACTGACATGGCAATCCTATGGAATCCTGAGATTTGCATTTGGGGAGGGGCGGTATTTAGAATTATCATCCAAAGAGCTCTAGTGCATTGCCAAACCATGAAACCCAAAATTCCATAAGATGTAGCCATGGTAGTCAAAGTGGAATACAGTGTTGTACTTGTGTAATGTGAAAGGGTCCTTGGTCTCAGGCCCTCTGGATCATGCTGTGGATTGTGAATCATAGTGGTTCCATTGAATTGACTCAGATGTTTCTGTCTAGAAGGGAAGAAGGGGATAGTTTGTTCCTAGATTCAAACTGCTGATTCAGATCTTTAATATCTTAAATCAGTGTTTTCGACCTTCACTCACTTCTGGGAATTATCTAAAACATCTAGAGGCCCAGAGTTTCTTTATTCTTGCCCGAAATGGTCTAGATACCACTGGGCCTGAGGTCCCACATGGTGCTATGTAGCATATATAACTGCCAAGGGAGTTACATTCCACTACCACTATACAACCCTGACACTAGATAACAATGAAGGGAAACTAACGTACATTGGAAGCCAATATATATGGCTGTCTTATAGCACAATGCACAAAGCAATGCACAGTGTGCAGAGCAATCTGCAATTCACAGGATAAAGCACAGTGGTACAGAAGATGAGTTCAACATATAGATCAGTTCATCACTGCAATGCATCTAAGGGTCACATAAGTGACATTTTAACTATGTTTGTTTCAAATGTTGTAAGCCACTTCCAGGCTTGTATCCCAAGGTGGGATACAAATTAATAAGTGCCCTAATAACATGAGCTGCTAATGAGGGCAGTTCAGCTCCCTCTGTGACCAGTATGTGTCTGAGTGCCAGTTGGTGATTGGTAAGTCTTGAGAGAAATCCACCATGGCGTAGTGGTTTGAGCGTTGGACATACAACCCTGGAGACCAGAGTTCAAGTTCCCCACTCAGTCATGAAAACCCACTGGGTGACCTTGGGTGAGCCACACACTCTCAGCCCCCAAAAAACATTGTGATAGCTCCACCTTAGGATAGTCATAACTCAGAAATGACTTGGAGGCACACAACAACAACAGCAACAAGTCTTGAAACCTGAGATACTGATGAACTGCTTACTCCTCTCATGACTGTTGACCAGGCTGGCTATGGCTAATGGGCACTGGGTCTCAGCATCCCATGGAGGGCCACCGTTTTCACCAAATCCAGGCTTATTGTCTTCATATGCTAGTCATGGACCTCCATAAGGATCTAGCTGACTAAGGAAAAGAATGCTGAAATGAATGTATATATGTGTTCAGTGCTTCAGCCATAGTCATGTTTTCGTCTTTGATCATATGGATAAACTAATAGAGACAAATTGTAGACAAATAGATGGAGTGAGAAGAAGAGCAGTCACGCCCACCTCCATCATGCCAGGGTCCCAGAGGTTAGTGAGAGCCCCTTCCTCCAGATTCCAACTACCATTACTCTGGCCGCAGAGGGAGAAGAAGAACAGCTTGCATCCCTTCCTTGCCACTCCTTTTTTCCTTGTGTCCTATGTCCTATTTTTGGGCCCAGACAGACAGACTGGAAAAACGAAAGTCCATGGTTTTGTTCCTGTCCTTTTCTGATTTTGTTTTGGAGATCTACATGACATTTTCCCCATCCTGAAGTATTCCCAGAGAACTCCCAGTACTTGTAAGACCTTTTTATTCCCACTCCCTAGATCAGTTTAAATTAACCTAATATTTGAAGAAATGAAATGCACCTCTCCATGATTCTCTGTATTATCCCAGAACTACCCACGATGGCCACCACCAAGAAATGCAGTGGCTATTCCTAGGATAGCAGATTCAATAGAGATAAGGTGAAGGAAAGAGGAATACTAGCAATAAAAGAAATTGATCCTAATGCTTCACTGGTATAATACTGCTAAATCACTTTAACACTTTATCTGCAATTCCTGGATACAAGCACACCTCAGTTAACAAAACCTTTGACCAAGAAACCTTTTTTTACAAAGTCTTTTTTCACCTGCCCAATTCCCATTTTTCTTGTTTTCTGTCTAGATGGACAGTTTCTTTTAGCAGCATCGGTATTGGGAGGATGGTGAAGGGCTGGACAAGCACTGATCTTTAGTGCCATGTTGAAACAGCATGTCTGAAGTAAACAAAGCAATAAAGCTTGAACTGGGAAAGAACAGGATTCCACTTTAGCCAATCTTCCTTTAGCCTTAGCTTGTAATAATTAAAAAGGACTCAGTAGAAACTGGTGAAAGTTCATGGCCTGAGTCTAGATGAAACATGTGATCAGTGGGAGGGGAAGGAAGAAGAACACAAGAGAGGGAAGAGTGAGGGAAAGTTGGAGTATTTCAAGACAGAGTTTGAATACACAGGTAAAATTAAAACAAAAAGAACTGGAAAGTTTCAGTACTTCCTGGGACTTTTTTTCTCTTTCTTGATAAGTCCTTAGACCAGTGATTCTAAACCTGGGAGCCTAAAAGGAAGACAAAGGCAAACCCATTCTGAATAAATCCTACCAGGAAAACCCCATGGTAGGTTCATCTTAGAAGTGCCCCAACAACAACAATCTTGAACTGGACAGCCATTCAAATATAGAGTGGCCCTCTGTACATGAGAAAATCCTAAAGAGTCGGTTACCTGCTTGGTGTTGAAGAAGTCTCTGCACAGAAGCACTTTTTCTTCTAACAGAGACTTGGGCCTTTTCTGCACCTTACTTGCACCCCACGACGTCCTGGCATCATTCCAGCAGTGCCTTTGCCAGGATGGGAGCATGTCCCAAACACTCCCCTCCATACCTGGCCAACTGCTGGTGAATGGTAGCACTCAGGACATACTCCTTCCTTCCACGATGCAGCCGACCTCTTCCTGTGCTGCACTGAAGAAGGAAGTGCCTAGATAGCACTTCCACCTTTTCCTCACAGCCCCAGCTGATGCAGTCGTCACAGAAATGGGGCCTGTTACCAGATTTTCTCTGATAATACTATAATATGTGATCGCGATGAGTGGTCACACAACAGGGGTGTGACAGTGATGACTTGTGGTAGCACGCATGGCAGCCCAGCTTCAACACATCCCCATGCCAGAATGGGGCTGTAGTGTGGACATGGCTTTGGTATACCTACAACAGCTGCATAAGCAACTAGTTTATAATTTTGTAATTTTCTGAAACAATTTGAATAAGATACCAAAAATACAGCAGGTGGTGAAAGCTGAGATTTGGCCAGTGGCAATCCTGGCATAATGTTTTCTGCATGATTTTGTGGCTGCTCTAATGCAAATACCTTTGAACAAGTCTTAGACATTTGGCTCTTGCCATTCAGAAAACATAATGCCAATTTAATTTTCTTTAAATGACTCTTTCTTCCTTGTGGTTGAGAAGTAAACCTTAACAATGAAAAAAAAGGCCCTAGTGTAATCATTTGTTGATCTCCCCAAAGCCAAAAAAACAATTCATAAGAATTTAACACATACTTTCTTTGTTAAAGAATGGCTTGTTATTTCCAAGTGGTTGTCTCAAAGTATTTTTAGGAGGGCTGACTCAGGATTTCTGAGCATTTGGAATTGGCTGAATCATCCTTGCCAGCAGAAAGGCAGCCAATGCATTTCTCGTGGGTTGCATTGACTCTTACACTGTACACTGACATTAAAATTCCTTTTGAAATACAGGCAGAAAAAAAAAGCTACTTACCGTGAACATCATTCTCTTGACTGAGTGCATTATTGCAAGCTATATGTTCAACCTGTTTGGAAAGATGTTGCTTTCTGCCTGGGCCTGAACAAATAAATAAATGTTGTTTCAAGAGATACTTTTGATCATTTCAACCCAACAGTTTACTAGTACTGGCTGAAGCTTTCCGAACTGTGCGTCATGACATATTAGTGTGTCAGCTGCAGTGAGTAGGCGTGTTGTGCAAATCTAACGGGTAGTGGGGCTGCCTCTCCTGCCGTTCTGCCCCAGGCTGAGGAAGACCCCGGCAAGGGTGGCAGTGGCGGGCTAGGCTCAGGTAGAGAGGCTGCCTCCACTTACTGAATTATTTACTGAATTACTGTGTCACAAAATGATGCATGTCTAAAAAGTGTGTCACCAATGTGAAAAGATTGGAAAGCTCTAGTCTAGACTGTATGAAAGACCATATCTCCCCATGTTAATCTTCCAGTCTTAAGATCTACAGGGGAGGGCTTTACCACCAAAATCAGTTGTTTGGTGAGAACACAGGAGAGAACCTTCGCAGTGGCTGCTCTCATCCTCCACAATTATCTTCCAAGGGGGACTAGGCTGGCCCCCTCCCTGTTCTCCTTTCACCAGAATAATAGAATCATAGAGTTGGAAGAGACCACAAGGGCCATCGAGTCCAACCCCCTGCCCTGCAGGAATACACCATCAAAGCACTCCTGACAGAAGCCAAAGTCCTTTTTATTCAAGCATGCTTTTAATGAGTCACTGCTTGAAAGGTGCCTTTTTCTGGATGTGTGTGCATGTGTTGCAGGAGCCCAGAGAACACAGAGACCACAGAGCAAGAAAAAGAGTAATTTATTACACGCGGGCTTTTGGCTGGATGTTTCCAAAAGACCAAAAGCCACGAATTCAAGTTTCACAGCTCTTTTATAGACAAAGTTCACAGCATACACGAAGATCACAGGCAAAGATCACAGGCATATCTCGGTCCGCCCCTCCGGGGTCACAAATACCACATGCTGTTACTAGCTAATTACCCCCGCACTCAGACCCCAGAAAGTGCTTATCTACAATCTACAATTACCGCTGCCAGTCAATAAACAAACAACACACTGGCTACGTGACACACAAACAACATCCTAGCTACATGATACATTGGCTCTCGTGACCTTTTTACCCTTCTTAAATCTTTCACCATTCCTCTGACCTAAGCCCCCAGCTTCTACTTTATTTCTACTTTATTATTTCTAATTCATACCTATATCATTTCCCCCCTTAAATGCATAATTTCTAAACAATTTATAGCATTTCGTGACGTTATATCATAAAACAGCGTCAGGCTGAGCCATCAAAGCGTACAGAGCTGCTGTCTTCCTGGAAGTAATTTGAAGCATATTACTTATACATTGTATAAAACAAGGAAAGCATATACACAGAAACAGGAATATTAACACTACTGGCAACAAAATTACAAACAATGCTTTTAGCCAATTCAGGTTTGGTAACCAAGATGTGAGCCACTTCCACCAGCTATCATCCCCTTCATTTATATCCTTTACTACTTCATGCGATTTGTTAATTTGTGCTTCTATTGCGTTGCTGTTATCAGACAAATTGAAACAGCACAATTTCTGATGCTTTTCACATCCTACATGATGGAGAAGGAAGAGATTGTCACTGCCTGAATGGAGGGGGTGGCATAGGACAGAGAGGACATGGAAGAAGATGATTGGATGGGCGAGTAAATTGGCAGCCAGCGCCCGGCACGGGAGAGGTGGACACCTATGGCGAAAATTACTTTGTGGGAATGGCAGAGCTCCTCAAATGAGACAGACCGGGCCCCCTAATTCTCGGCCCCGGGGAGCCCATGGTCACAGCCACTGTGGGGGGCCATGATATGGACTTTATGGTAGATACTGGAGCCGCCACTTCAGTGGTTACTTACCCAGTTGCCCCAGTCACTCAGCAGAAAGTACGAGTAGTGGGAGCCACAGGAGCGATGGAAGAAAGATCTATGTTGAAGCAATGGTCGTGTCAATTAGGATCACATTTAGTACAACACCGGTTTCTCTACCTCCCAGATTGTCCTGTGCCCTTGCTAGGAAAGGATTTGCTGTCTAAGTTAAGAGCGGAGATGTCGTTTGAGGATGATGGGACCCTGGAAGTGTTCTTCCGTGGGCCGAAAGAGGCAAGGGGTCTGAGTGCGGGGGTAATTAGCTAGTAACAGTATGTGGTATTTGTGACCCCGGAGGGGCAGACCGAGATATGCCTGTGATCTTTGCCTGTGATCTTTGTGTATGCTGTGAACTTTGTCTATAAAAGAGCTGTGAAACTTGAATTCGTGGCTTTTGGTCTTTTGGAAACATCCAGCCAAAAGCCCGCGCATAATAAATTACTCTTTTTCTTGCTCTGTGGTCTCTGTGTTCTCTGGGCTCCTGCAACATAAATGGTGCCGTGACTCGGATTGCTGCAGGCACTGAGACACAGAGGTGGCGTTTTGCCTACTCTTGAATCGCCTTGCCAGGCGGGGGGCTTGGCGCACAAGCCCACGTTGGGCCCACCGGCTACCTCCTTTTGCTGGAACGAGGGGGAGCCTGCTCTAGGGGCGCCCAAATGGCAAGCGCTGAACCGAGGGAACCTTCCTCCTGGAAGCAGAGTATAGAAACTGAGCCCTGCCTCCATTGAAAATTTCCTCTGTGTTCTCTGGGCTCCTGCAACATATGCACACTTTATTTTAACTTTTATAGACTTCTAAATGATATTATACTAATCTGTTGTTCTAATGTGACTTGAATTGTATTTAATTCAGGTTTTAGCTGATTCTTTTTTGTGATTTGCCTTGGGATCTGCAGCGTGGGAAATAAACAAACAATAAGGTATTGTGGGGACAGGCCTTTCCCAGCCTTGTTGTCTCGAGACTTACGGGGGCTTCACATGCTCTCATTCTTTGCTCAGAATCCAATTTTTCTATGTGGAATAGAAGTATGGTGCCTTGTAGTCACAAAGACCTCCGCCTTAAAATACTCTATTGTACAAGGAACTGAACATAAACTTGCATGCAGAATAGCTAGTCCATCACTGAGCTATGTGAAGTATGCCTCTGCATATTTATTCCTGAAGTTGCCCTACACCCACTAGCTGAATTGCTTCCTTATCTTCCCAATCTTGTCCTCCCATTCTTAGAATTCTAGAGCCTGGGGACAGCCACTGAAACTGAGTGGTGGGAAATTCAAGAAAGCTGAGAGGATGTGCTTCACAGAGCACTTAATCAAATTGTAATACTGTAATTCACTGCCACAAGATGTAGGCATGGCTACCAATATTGATGGCTTTAAAAGCAGATGAGGTAAACTCGTGAAGGTTGGAACCATCAATGGCAGCTTATCAAGATAGTTTTATATTATCTCCACTATCAGAGACAGTGCATATGTTGCATGTGAAAATTGGAAATTGTATCAGGGACCACTGCTGTACCAGCTTTCTCTCTTGCTGCTTCTGCCAAACTGGGGAGGTTGCTGGCTGCTGTGCTGACCAGTAATGAGGACAATTCTTGCTTTTGTGCAGTGGATCAGTCACCTGGCTGCAGAGAGATACTGAAGACTTAGCAACTGGGGATATGGCAACACAGGTATAAAAGCTGAGGAAGTAGCCAGGGCAGACATGTTGGTGGTGGTCATCAGAATGGGTTGGATTTGGCCTAGCCTTGGAAGACTGCTGTTGAAGGTGGAAGAGGACAGAAGAAGAGGGAACCACCCAGGAGGTCCTCCTCAGAGTTTGGCTTCTACCATCACAAGCTCCACGTTGCCTAGTTCCTTCAGTTTTAGAGCAGTTGTAAAGAGATGAGAGATCCTCTGCTCAGTACTAGAAGGAACTCTCCTGCTGCACCTGTAAAGACTCAGCGGTCCAGAGCTTTGTTGAGCTCCTCCAGTTGTAGATGGTTCTCTAGAGCTTGATCCTGCATTGATATCTTTCTCTTCAGACTTGGCCATATGGAGACTTGAGAATGGAAGAGAAACTGCTCCTGCCCCGGGCCTGACTTCCTCCTGGCAGCTGATCCTTGCACAACCTAAAAAATGCTAGTTCTGCAGAGGTAGAGTATAGAAAGTCTCATCACTTTCTTGTCCCCATGAGTGAATGAGGGGGTAGGAAGGCTGGACTTTTGGAGCTCTTTGGCACCATTAAACATTTGTAGAATGAAGTTCTTGATTATGCCTCATTGGTAAATCATGGAGAATGAGGGCTTTAATGTCCCACTTCCCAAGAGTGCATAACAGAACATGAGCTGGATGCAGCTGCAGTCATGTCTTGGTGGTTGTGTTGCCCCAGAAATGAGCAGTTGGCCACTTTCTCAGCAAAATGTTGGACTAGAGAAGTTTTCAGTCTGATCCAACATGCTTTGTTTTCTTCTCGTCTTATGGAGCGTGCAATTTGGGGCATGTAATGAGCCAGTGTAGTGTAGTGGTTTAAGCACTGGGCCATGACCATGGAGACTGGAGTTCAATTCCCCACTTGGCCATGGAAACTCACTGGGTAAACTTGGTCACATCACACTCTCTCAGCCCTAGAAAACCCTGTGATAGGTTCACCTTAGGGTCACCATAAGTCAGAAACAACTTGAAGGTACATAGCAACAACAACAGCAACAACAAACAATCAGAACAGCAAAGAGGCAAAAAACTAATGTGGTATGCTAGTATGCTATTGGCTTTCAGTTTGGACATGCAAGACTGTAAAGCACAGTAGAGAGTAAGTGTTTAATTAAATGGGAAGACCAATTATGATGTTCCTTGACTATATGGTTCTTGTGCTGCTCTGATGCATTCCAGTGGGAGTTGTGCAAGAGAATTTCTGGTGGACTGTGTCTCAAGCTAATTTCTGGAAGGGATGTAGCTTGTTTTTTCCAGTTTGGGCACCAAAATATCTTGGGCCACGCCTGTGTTTGTAATGCATTGCATTGTTAATCTCATTAATGAAGAGCATGTCTCCAATCCAGATACCATAACATTTTTTTTAAAAAAGTAATATAATCATTAATGCATTTTTTTTCTTTAGCATCTTTCCAACATGTGTTGTTTGAACTGCAGGGCTTTGCAACAAACAACCTGTGACTGAGCCTAAGTAAAATGTAAACCTTGGCTTAACCATTATATTGTAGTAACACTCCATAATTCTCTGTTGTCTTATCTTCTGAAGATATCATGTCTAAGATATCGTATCATCAGTCTTGGGAGCTGTTCATAGGGAAAAGATGGACTCATAATGACTTTTGTATCTCCAGCATATGTTGCTATCATCCCCATGAGTAATAAACATTTTTCTGGCTCAAGAAGAAACATTTGCTCACTCAAACAACTCTTGCTCGTTTGTTTTTTTTCTTTCCTCCATCTTCTCTAATACAATTTATAAAGTCACTGCACTTAATTTCAGTCTTGTTCAGCTTTAACGGTGCCCTTTCTTAAAACAATGAAACATGCATATGAATGCAGAGAAACATCTGGATTTCCATTTATATGTTAAGAGCCACACATGAAATGTTTTCTTTACATCCTTTATAGAGATTTTTAATGCCTCACACTAAAAAAAAAGGCTTTCCATTTGACTCCTGTTGATGTTAGTGAATGTGTTTTTTTAAAAAAAACACCATGGAAGTGTTTAACCCAGACATCATTGGTTTGATATATTCTAATTAGTTATTCAAGATTATGTTGCATCATAGCTTATTCCTCCAAACTGGGCTACATCCGTATACTGACATGGATCATTGTAGCATCAAAGCTCTGTCCTCCTTTGCTTGTGCATCTCTTTTATCAGGATGCCAACAGATCATAGAAAATTCCTTTTTTACCAGAACACTGTACCAGAACACACAAAAATCTCTTGAAGGGGTTCCAGAGAATATGTGTCTGGGGCCACTACTACAACTTTTAGGAGGCCTTAGAATCATAGAGTGTTAAAGAGGTCTTCTAACAAAGGGTTGCCTTTAATGGTCTGGCAACATGACAGTCGAAATAAAACTATGGGGTTGTGAACTTTGGTGTTGATTATTCAGATATTTGTTGTTATTTTTGTTGTTGTGTGCCTTCAAGTAGTTTCCAACTTACTAAGGTCCTAAGGCAAACCTATCAGGGGGTTTTCTTGGCAAGATTTCATCAAAGGAAATTTACCATTTCCCCCCTCACAGGCTGAGAGTGTGTAACTTGCCTTGTGGGTTTCCATGGTCGAGTAAAGATTCGAACCCTGGTCTTCTAGTCCAACACTCAAATCACGGCACCATGCTGACTCTGTGATTCAAATGTATTACAGTGACCCCTCCACATTTGCCAGGGGTCGAGCACAGAACCCTTGTAAAAGTGGAAAAATAGCAAATAAGTCCCATCTTGCGATCTCCCTCCCATTCCCCTCTGGAGCTCCCCTCTCTCATTCGCTTGCCTCTGGCCGTAGCACTCCCCGCGGGAAGAAAAAGGACAAGTTAAGGGCTTACCTATATTTTCCCTTCAGACAGAAAAGAGCAGAGCACTGAGTTCTGGCACTGTAGGTGTGTCTGATCGCCATCTTAGATTCCTCCCAGAGGGGAGGGGTAGGAGCAAAGAGAGCACCTGACCAATCAGTGGCCATTACATAGCAGAAAGTACAGCCGTATCGCAGAGAGGACACACCTCCAGCAGTGTTGGTGGGGGTTGCATACCCAAAAGGAAAAAAAAAACATCCATTTTAAACACAAGCTTTGCAAGTCTAGGGTGAGGAATGCGAGGGAATGGGAGAAGAAGCAGGGGAGGCAAGCATGTGTCTTGTGAATGATCGGATTCCTGAAGGTCAAACCCGCAAATGTGGAGGGAGTACTGTATATATATTACATATACATATGCATATTACATATGTATTTGCCAGCTTCCATGGTTTTAAGTTCTTATTCAGGCCCAAATACATTTTTAATTTTTAATGTAACAGGTCACTATATTGCATTGATCCACAGAAAATAGAAAAAGACAACAAAGTAAAATACTTTAACAATTCCATAGTTAAAAGACTTAACTTTTTTGCACTCTTCATTATTGCAAATAATAATACTGACTGGTAACAGTTACTTTTTTTCATGCAACAAGTAATGTTCCCACATGATTTTCTTGTTATTCTTGGAGGACTAAAATGGTTCCGAGTAATTTTGGAGGAGTTTTTCAATTTTCAATTTTAAGTAAATTTCCTTTTTTGGTGGATTTCCTCCTGAAAAAAGTAAGTAGCAGCCAAATTAAAATAATGAGCGTTGTAATAAGTACCACAACTATTCTTATTCTTTTATACACAAACTCCATGTTTTTATGGGCCAAAGTATTGATGCTAAATCTGTCTGTCTGGACTATACTTTTGCTCACAAGCTGAGAGTCCAGGTAACTAGATGGTGAGTGATGGATTCAAGCTGCGGGAAAGGAGATTCCACTTGAACCTCAGGAAGAACTTCCTGACAGTCAGAGCTGTCCAGCAGTGGAATATGCTGCCACGGAGTGTGGTACAGTCTCCTTCTTTGGAGGTTTTTAAGCAGAGGCTGGATGACCATCTGTTGGGAATGCTTTGATGGGTGTTCCTGCATAGCAGGGGGTTGGACTTGATGGCCCCTGAAATCTCTTCCAACTCTATGATTCTATCTCATTTGGAATACTGTGTCCAGTTCTGGGAACCTCATTTCAAGAAAGATATTGACAGGCTGGAACATGTCCAGAGGAGGATGACCAAAATGGTGAAGGGTCTGGAAGCCATGCCCTATGAGGAGCGGCTTAGGGAGCTGGGTATGTTTAGTCTGCAGAAGAGAAGGTGAAGAGGAAACATGATACCCATGTTTAAATATTTGAAGGGCTGTCATGTCGAGACAGGAACGGGCTTGTTTTTCACTGCTCCAGAGACTAGGGCAAGGAGGAATGGATTCAAGCTGCAGGAAAAGAGATGCCACTTAAATCTCAGGAAGAACTTCCTGATGGTCAGAGCTGTTTGGCAGTGGAATATGCTACCTCTGAATGTGATGGAGTCTCCTTCCTTGGACGTTTTTAAGCAGAGTCTGGATGGCCATCTGTTGGGAGTGCTTCGATGTGAGTTCCTGCATGCCAGGGGGTTGGAGTGAATGGCCCCTGTGGTCTCTTCCAACTCTATGATTCTGTGACTCTATGGTTCTATGATGAAAGGGACCTTCAAACCAATACAGATTAGCTGGCAAACAGCAAGGACCCCTCAATTTCTCAACCTAAAGATGTAAGGACAGAGAACAATGCCTGTTTCAACAACTTTAAGAGTTACAGGGCTTCAGGCTTTTTTCTTTTTGTGCAGTGTTAAATAATAGAGGCACACCTCCATTAACAAAGCTTCTGACAAAGAAGCTTCTTTTACAAAGTCTGTTAAAACCTGTCAAGACTCCCTTTTTCTATTTGTTTCCAGTTTAGCCAGACTTTTTTTTTTAAGTAGCATTCATAGAATCATAGAATCATAGAAATGTAGAGTTGGAAGAGGCCACACGGGCCATCCAGTCCAAACCCCTGCCATGCAGGAACACCCTCAGAGCACTCCCAACAGATGGCCATCTAGCCTCTGCTTAAAAACCTCCAAGGAAGGAGACTCCACTACACTCCGAGGCAGCGTATTCCACTGCCGGATAGCCCTGACCGTCAGGAAGTTCTTTCTGAAGTTCAAGTGAAATCTCCTTTCCTGCAGCTTGAATCCATTGCTCCTTGTCCTGGTCTCTGGAGCAGCAGAAAACAAGCCCACTCCCTCCTCTACATGGCATCCCTTCAAATATTTAAACATGGCTATCATGTCCCCTCTTAACCTTCTCTTCTGCAGACTAAACGTACCCACCTCTCTAAGTCTATCCTCAAAAGGCATAGCTTCCAGGCCTCTCACCATTTTGGTCGCCCTCCTCTGGACTTGCTCCAGCTTGACCATGTCCTTCTTGAATTGGGGTGCCCAGAACTGGACACAGTATTCAAAATGAGGTCTAACCAAGGCAGAGTATAGTGGTACCAGTACCTCCCTCGATCTAGACACCATACTCCTATTGATGCAACCAAGAATTGCATTGGCTTTCTGGGCTGCCGCATCACACTGCTGACTCATGTTCAGCTTGTGGTCTGTGAAGACTCCTAGATCCCTTTCGCATGTACTGCTATCCAGCCACGTGTCCCCCATCCTATACTTCTGTATTCCATTTTTTCTACCTAAGTGTAGGACTTTACACTTCTCTCTGTTGAATTTCATTTTGTTAGCCTTGGCCCAGCTCTCCATTCTATCCAGGTCATTTTGAATTTTGATCCTGTCCTCTGGCGTATTAGCAACCCCTCCCAAATTGGTGTCATCTGCAAATTTGATGAGCATGCCCTCTATTCCTTCATCCAAATCACTGATAAAAATATTGAACAGCACTGGGCCCAGGACAAGAACCCTGTGGCACCCCGCTAGTCACTTCTCTCCAGGATGAAAAGCAGCCATTCGTGATCACCCTTTGGATCCGGTCGGTCAACCAATTACAAATCCAACTAACAGTAGCCCTGTCCAGCCCGCATTTTACTAGTTTCTTTGCAAGAATGTCATGGGGAACTTTGTCAAAGGCCTTACTGAAATCAAGATATGCTACATCCACAGCATTCCCCTCATCTTTCAAGCTAGTAACTCTATCATAAAAAGAGATAAGATTAGTCTGGCATGTCTTATTTTTGAGAAATCCATGTTGGCTTCTTGTGATTACCGCCTTGCTTTCTAAGTGATTAGAAACTGACTGCTTAATGATCTGCTCCAGGATCTTTCCGGGTACTGATGTCAGGCTGACCGGGCGATAATTATTTGGGTCCTCTTTTTTTCCCTTCTTGAAGATGGGGACAACATTTGCCCTCTTCCAATCTGTTGGAACTTCTCCTGTCCTCCAAGATTTCTCAAAGATTATAGCAAGCGGTTCTGAAATGACCTCTGCCAGTTCTTTTAATATCCTAGGATGCAATTCATCTGGCCCTGGAGACTTGAATTCATCCAGCATTCACATTGGGAAGATGGTAAAAATGGGCTAGAGAAACCTGGACTCTTAGTGTTGGCTTGCAGCAGGGTGTCTGCAGGATTTGTTTATTTATTATCCCACCTTTCTCTAAGCACAGGATTCAGGAAACAATACAATAAAGCTTGAGCTGGGAAAGAATGAGATGTTTTAAAAATATATGTTTTATTGAGCATGTAAGATAGAAAAAGACAAAAAAAAAACACAACATACAGTAACCAATACAAACATCAAACAATATAAAGAATACAATAAACAAAAGAAATGTACTACACTAAACTATCTAAACTATTTAAAATAATTAAACCATAAACAACAAACCTAACTATCTAAACTAAATAGACTAATTACTAAAAGAGAACAATTACTAACACATATTTAAAAGGAGGTTCCCACCCCAGTTAGCAACTACCTAAAGCAATCTATGTAAAGACTAGCATCGTAAATTAAATATACTTGAAATATACATGTTACTTAGTCTTACTACTGCATTAATCAATATTTGTATTAGTAAATCAATATATATATTTAATATTTATACCATATCTGTAGTTTAAAACTATAAAGACTAAACTATTTAATCAAATTAGTATTTAATATGAAATATGTAATGTATAATAGAATAAATTTATGAAAGAAACCAAAAATATAGTATAATATGTCATCTATAAAATTTTTAACATTTGTATGGTTTTATATTTTAACATTCCCTATTCAAATCAGAGCAAAGTAACAACAGAAATTCAGAGCCCTAGAATTATAATTTCTCCCTCATTTTGTCTCAAATATTCAATCAATAATTACAAATTTTTTACAAAGTCCTGTTCTGGAGAGCCTTTTAATCTATCTGTCAGTCTATCCATTTCTATAATTGTCATCAATCTATCGAGCCATTCATTCGTTGTTGGGGTTTCTGTTTTTTTGCAGTAGTTTGCGTAAGTTAATCTTGCTGCTAGTAACATATATTGAATCATTCTTTGCTGTTGTTTGTTGTACTGGAATCTTCTTGCCAAATTCCTAGTAAGAATAGTTCTGGGAACTTAGTGATCTGGGTTTTCAAAATCTTTAGAACTATATTCTGAATCATCTTCCAAAATTGTTTAGTCTTTTCACAAGTCCACCACATATGGTACAAAGACTCAACATGATCCAACATTTCCAGCATCTATTATTCATTTCTTTATGCATCTTGGTGAGTCTCTCTGGCATGAGATACCAGTGTAACATTATTTTATAATAATTTTCTTGTAAGTGGTAGCAAAGTACATTTTTGGTTTCTTTTGTCCATAGTCTTTCCCATTGATTCATTGATATTATATGTCCAGTATCCTTTGCCCACTTAATCATGTATTCTTTCATTTGCTCATCTTCCATCTCCATTTTCAGCAAAAGTTTGTATACTTTGGTGATCATTGTCACATAGTACAGCTTCCAAGTTGGTTTTGGACTTTTTGAAGTTTTTATTCTTTTTATCTTCTGAAAATCTTAAATAGTATTGTCTATGTGTGCGCCATTGCATAGAGTAACCTTCCTCTTGAAGTTGTTGTAATGTTTTCTTCTCACAATCATGCTCTCTTTTCTTTAATACGTCATTGTAGGTTAACAATATGTGATCTGCTCACATTTCTGTTCTATAAAAAGCATCTCGTGGTAAGATCCAGAGTGGTGTGGAAAGAATAGGATTTTGTTGTAGTCAATCTTACTGTATCTGTGTGTGCTTTTGTACTGTATCTGTGTGTGCTCTTGTACAGCAGGCAAAGTAAACAGCAGCTGTCTCTAAAATCACTTTACTGAGTAAACATGAACAACAAAATAGAGAGAAAAGGGGACAGAAGGTAAGCTTACCTTACCAGCTCCTTTCAATGTGTTATACAAGTATAGACCTATAAATTTGGCCAGCAAAATGGAAAACTTGCAGGGGGTGGAGAAAGAATAAGCCATCCCTGCATGTATCTTGGAACAGGCCTTCAAAGTTCAAAATGTTTCTCTTTACTTAAAACCTGGCTGTTTTATTTCATATGTGTATGTTAGTTTTTGATTAGTATTCTTCTGGTGCAGGAACCTATTCCTATTCTTTCTGTGTTATTTCTGCCTCTGGTATCAAATTTTCTGTTAAAGTAATGCCCAGGAACGCATCTACCTTGTTTACTGAGGTATACCTGTAATTTACTTTCGAAAAACAGGCCAAGATGCTATTCACTACTGGAAGAGGATGCTGCCATGCAGCAGCGAGGAAAAAAGGATTGCAAGCACAATGATAATTGTGGGCGGACAGCAGTAAAATCTACCCTCTCCAGGAAGTAAAACTGCAGTGCTGGCTCCCATACTGCTTGAGAATTACCAGGGTATTTTTATTTCCTAGTGGGAGATAGCACTTTCACTATTGTCACATCACTACTGCTACACATTGGTCAAGAAAAGACTTGTGGCTGTGCTCAGGAAACATCTGCCAATGTAATAGAATTCTAGCTACCCTTTCCAAGCTCTGGCCCAGATCAAATTGGTTGACAATGTCAGACCCCTGGTTAAAACTTGTGTGCTGGCAATGAGGAGGATCTGGTATCTTGGCTATAGAAAGTCTTTCCTGAACAAGGGTGAAACTATGTGGGGAAGGCACAAGCATTGACCTCTCCAATAAGAATTCTGCCTTCCCAATGGAATTTTCCTTCAGTCCCCATTTTCTAATATTGCAGAGAGTGAGATCTTGAAAATTAATCACACTCTTATATTTTCTGCGTTTGCATTCCCTTGTTAACTTTGCTTGCCCCCTTTTCTTTGGATGCCTAAATTATATTGCTAGATACGCATATGAAATTATTGAAATGCTGTACATTTGAAGACTGAAGGAAAGTTTCATTGGGAGGAAGATTTCTTATGGGGGGGTTAATGCCCTCATTTTTCTTCCCTTTGGCTAAATCTCTGACCTTCTTAGGATTTGAGGCTGATCACAGTGTTTTCTTCCCAGTATTTCCTGTCCTCAAGCTCACTAACTCCATAGTCATTCCTATGAGTAGTAGCGCATAGACATCATTCACTAGAAAACTATACAATCATGATTTGACATGGTGGTGATGTGGCAAAACCACTGTGTGAACAGGCTCCATCTGGAGAATTTATAAGTGATTCCTTATGCCCAGCAAGACTTTTGATTTACTTTCATCATATAGTTGCCTCTTGTATACAATAACAAACTGCTTTTACAATGACAGACAGTTTCTAATAGGAATTTGCAATGTAGCATCATGGAGAGCTGCAGTTACAACCAGTAAAAAGTTGTTCTAGTAGTATTGGATATTGTGGAAATTTTTCTGCACCACTGAAGGGACCTCTCTAGAACTAGAAGAACACCATCTGTGCCGCATCTGTGGTACAGTGCAAAAAAGAGAAAGAGTCAAGAGAGAAAAAGTTAGATGGAGGATGGAAGTAGAGGATGTTATCAAACCAACCTCATTTGGAATAAAGATGTTCGATAAGCAGAGAATACTGTTGATTGACTGTTGTTGGGTCAAGGAAGAAAAACAGAAGAAAGTACAGGTGTACCTCAATTATCAAAGCCTCTGAAAAAAGCAGCTCTTTTTTTTTCTTTTTAAACAGGGCCTTTTACAAGCCTGCCCAGTTCCTCTTTTTCCTCCTTGTCCTCCTTGTCCTGTCCAGCTGGAAGATTTTTTTTGTAGCTATACCATGAGAGGATGGTGAAGAAAGGCCATAGAAACACTGACTTTCAGTGCCAGGTTGCAACAGCATCACTGCAGTAAACAGTACCCACTCCTACTGTAACTGTGTGTGCTTGCCTACAGCAGGCAAGATAAACAGCAGCTGTCCCCAGGATCCTTTATTGAGAATGCATCTTAACAGCAAAATAGAAAAGGAGAGAGGTTAGCTGGCTGCACCAGCCCCCCCCCGCATGTTTTTAAAAAGCATAGACTACCAAAATTGAAATCATAACAAAAGTGGAGGCTAGTAAAAGATGCTAGTATCCATGCAGTTAAAGATTATGCTGATGGCAGGAGCTGCAATTGTGAATAACTTCATTACATTTTTCTTCAATATAGCTGCATCATCCACACATCCCTGCAAGAAAGCTGCCGTAACTTAAATGTAAACTAGAAGTGCTTGCTTCAAATCTTGGCTCTGAGGGTCTTTTTCCGTTACAACCAAGCTAAACATTTGCGTACATGTTTATACTTAAACACATATGTGTCAATTAGGCTGTACGGCCGCAGTTCAGATGTAAGACTAAATGAAGCTAGGAGGGCACTGAGAGTGAAACTCAACCCCTCCTCTTTCTTGTCTTTCTGTATATGTTGCTTTAATACTTCTCCACCCCACCAATGAGCTCACTTCTTGTATTAGAACTAAGCCAGGGGAAGGCATCCCTGATAATTGCCTACACTAAATGAATTTAAAAATACATTTAAAAATGCCCTTCCATTTTTTGGTTCCGTAATCACCTGACATATGCTCCAAAATTTCACAGATGAACACAAGGATACATATGGCCAAGCAATGTCAGAGGGTGATCAAGATGACAAAAGTTGTTCAATAGGAAGAACATACAGGCTAGGACGGGATGCAGCAGTTCACTTTTGCCTCAATCCACTGGGAAGGGCAAGATTCTTCCTCCCTCTCTCCCCCATCAAGTTAATTGAATGAATTGAATGAATAACTATTTTTGTACTTTGAACTCAGTTTGCAGAAGAAGCTGAGGACAAAGGGGAGAGAGGGAGGAGGAAAGAGTGATCAAGACATTTAAAAGCAGCTGAAAATGTGAGCTGACAGGATTAGCCAGGACTGCCCTGCCAAATTTGTACAGTTGGGGGGTTTCACGTGAATGTATAGTTAGATTCCTAGGCAAGTTGCTGTTTCCAACCCCAAATCTGTAATATGGGAGCTACATTACAGGTTTTTTTGTTGGAATTAGAAGGGAAGTTAGAAGCATGTAATCTAAGAGTGTATCATCAACAGCCCTGCTCAGGTCTTGAAGATTAACGTCCATGGCTTCCTTGATTGAGTTTATCAATCTGTAATGCTGTCTTCTTCTTTTCCTACTACCTTCTTCGTTACCAAGCATTATTGTCTTTTCTAGTAAGTCATATCTCCTTGTGATATGTCCAAAGTACCATAGTCTCTCTCATTTTTTGTCATCTTGTCTTCTAGGGACACTATATGCTTTATTGCGCTAGGACTCATTTATTTGTCTTTTTAGCAGTCCACAGTATCCATAGAATTCTTCTCCAGCACCACATTTCAAATGAGTTGATTCTTTTCTTGTCAGTTTTCTTCACTGTCCAGCTTTCACAACCAATACAGAAATTGGAAATATGATGTCATGGACAATCCTAACTTTAGTATTCAATGATATATCTTTACACTTAAGGATTTTGTCTAGTTCCTTCATAGCTGCCCTTCTAAGTCTTGGTCTTCATCTGACTTCTTGACTGCAACCTCCATTCTGATTAATGGCCGACCCAGGCCATGGAAAATCTTTCATTATTTCAATCCTTTTATCGTCTCCTTTGAAGCTATGTAAATAATCTGGAGTCATTATTTTTGCTTTCATAATATTCAACCATAATTCTGCCTTTGCAATTTCTTCCTTAACTTTTTTCAGTGATCATTCCAAATATTTGTCATTTTCTACTAGTAGTATGCTGTCATCTACATATCTTAAACTGTAGATATTCCTTACTCCAATTTTCATGCCTCTTTCCTCTGATTCTAGTCCTGCTTTATGTATGATACATTCAGTGTATAAGTTAAACAGATAGGATGATAAAGTGCAGCCTTCCCTGACCTCTTACCAATTGGAAACCATTCTGTTTTTCTGTATTCTGTCCTGACGGTAGCTTCTTGTCCTGAGTACAGGTTGCATATCAGGACAGTCAAATGTTGTGGCACATCCATTTTTAAAAGAGAGATCCGTAATTTTTCATGACCTAAACTATCAAAGACTTTTCTATAATCTATAAAGCAAAGGCTGATTTTCTTTTGGAATACTTCAGTGCACTCTGTTATCCAACATGTTTTCAATATGATCCCTAGCGCCTCTTCCTTTCCTGAACCCAGCTTGGACCTCTGGCATTTCTCCTTTCACATATAGCAAAAGTCTTTGCTTTGCTTCCATGTGAGATTAATGCCGTCATTATGTGGTTACTGTAATCCTTGTGTCTACTTTCTTCAGGATTGCATAGTCTAAAATTTGATACTGGAGCAAAATGACAGAGAAAATGAAGAGTTAGCAGAGATAAAAAGTGGAACCTCATAGTAGGTAACCAGTAGGCTTGCAGAGTTTTTCATCTGTCAATTTATCGTCATGGATTTCCCGTTTGGGGATTTTGCTATCCCAATATTTCTAAACTTTGCATCCAGATTAATTGAAAAGACCAGGAAATCCCAGATTTTCTTCCTGTTCTTTTTGGTTTTATTTTGGAGATTCATTCACATTTTGTCTATCTCAGAATATTTTCTGTCAGCTCCCAGTACAAGAACAAATCAGGGACTTTTAAGTCAGTCTGGATGTGCCCTTTAATAAGAGTTATGTGTATGCATGAGCTGTGTTTGGTTCTGATTTCATCTGAAAAGATTTAACTGCATTTAGTTATAATTATACTTTACAAAATTGTTTCAAAATTTGTGTATTGTTGAATTAATTGAAGTGATTGTTCAAATTCAGCCTGGACCAATCTTCATGTGAAATTATAAGAAGTAGATCAAGTATTAAATTATTTCAGCACCTTATACTGCTATATAATTGTTTACTGAGTTGTGTACACCTTTATTTTTGTTGTTTTCCACACTGTAAAGGTACAAAAATTTAAGTTACTGCCTTTCTGTTAAAATATATATTTAAAAAATGCATTCTCCAGTCTGTGCTCAGAATTGGTAGGCACAACTAACATAATTTGAAAAGTTAAGTTGTCACTAACCTGTTCCTTCACTGATATGGATATTCCAATGTCCATAATAAATCTCACTTACCATTCATTGAATGAGGTTTTAACAAAGTACAAAACCCCTTTACATTTTTTAGTCTGAGCTCTACAATCTAATTTGAACAGACTGTAAGTAAGCAAACACTACCCAGGAAGACTCACTTGGCTTCTCTCAAGGGGGAAGGTAGATTCTAAATGGCATTCTGTGGTTTAAAAAGATCATGTTGCAGAGAATTGCCAAGATCTTTCGTTCACTGCCACATTGATTCATGATTATTTAAATGTATTTTAAGATAAGCATGGAACTTTTAACTGTCAAGAACAGATGAACTGGAAGAGGGAATTCCCAGAAATCTGTGGAAAGAAAAATGAGAACCCAAAGTTTCCTAGGTCCTAATCAGGTTTTTGTTTAATAAGCTTGCATATGTTTTTCATTTGCTGTGTACCACCATTAGGGTCTTTCCAAAAGCTATATTTTTGCTGTGGAGTAACACATCTTCTGAGCACTCATATGTATAATACTTGATCAACTTTTTCAGTACCTTCTATTGTTTCTACCATGACAGTGGTATGAAAAGTGATTGTGCAAGCGCCACAGGTAGTGTTACTTGTATTACTTTTCAAATACTGCTGCTGTTTCACGAACAATAGGAAAATAAAGAGCTTTTAAGAATTCTTTGGAGACTACATCTCTATGTAATCTGAGCACAGGGGAGCTCATACTATTGTTGTTCTTGTATTTATATAACAGCAGCAGTGTGCTTATTTACTGCAGTATTTACTACTACAGTAGAAGTCTCTGCTACAAGGAATTTACAGCTTAAATTTTGATAATGGGGAAAATGAGGTTGGGGGGGTGAGAGGAGACAGATGTAAAAATTAGGAAGGTACACATATTACTTAGTGTATTCCAGGCTTAATTTAAATAGGACATGGAAACTAGTAGCTATTTTTTTTCATACCCCTTTCATACCATCTCACATATCCTTTTGCTGTCAGGGAGGCCAAACAAGTGTGTGTCTATGTGCCTTCAAGTCACCTGTCTTCATAGGAGTTGCCTAAATCTAGTTCATCAGACCCAGCTAGAGTATTAACATTGAATCATTGTTGAACCATGAGCCAACACATAGATAAATCCTATTGGTTCAGTGGATCTACCCTGATTGGAACTGCTAGTAAGAACCTGGCCTAATTTTGCCAGATGCAACGCAGGTACACACACTGAAAAAAATAAGGCTTGGGAGAAGCTTTATATAGAACAGGAAGTCACTTCCTATTCACTTTAAAAAACTATTCTCCTGGGTCTAATATAGCCCAGGGAAGTCCAAAAACGTGATGAAAGTGTCCCCCACCCATGGTCTCTGGAAGGCATTAGAAAATTTTGACTTGGAGCTGATCACAAAAATGGCCCAGGGGACTGCGTATTGCCCACACACCACACTATAGCCTGCTTTAGATATATCTGCACTTCACAGTTATATCAATTGTGTTCCGCTTTACCAATCATGGCTCCATCATAAGAAAGAAACCTTGGGGATTTTAGCTTAATGAAGTATTAGAATTTTCTGCTATTTTCTGCAAGTCGGTTATAGTTGCTAGAGCAACATAGCAGAAAATGCTGGTACCTCAGTAAGCTACAAATTTCAGACTTTCAAATACACTCTCATGAGCTACCATGGCCAAAGTATTTATCTATTATTTATTAAAATATTTATTATGCTTAGCATAACAGGCCTTCCAAGGGAACATGAAACAAATAAAATCAGATAAAGACATTCTTTAAAAACAAGGAAAACAAGTTTCTTTAATACTGGTTTTAAAACAATAAATGTTAAACTACCTTCAGCCTTCTTCTGGGGGCACCTTGGGAACTATAATCCAAGGATGTACACTTTATAGAGTAAGTTCAGAGAAGGACAACGAGGATTGTTAAGTGTGGAGAACAAAACATATGATGAGAAGTTGAAGGAGCTGGGAAATGTGCAGCTTGGTGAAGAGAAGATTGAGGGAGTGACATGACTGAACTCTTTAAATACTTCAAGAGGCTTGTTCTTTGCTGTCTCAGAGGGTAGAACCGTATCGAATGGTTTTAAGTTACAGGAAGGTAGAACATCAGAAGGAACTTCTTGACAGTGAGAGTGGTACAGCAGAAGGTGGTGGGGTCTTCTTCCCTGGATGTCTTCAAAAAGAGGTTGGACAGCTACATGCTGGAGATGCTTTAGCTGGAGATCCTGCATTGAGCAGGAGGTTGAACCTAATGGCCCTTTGGGTCCCTTCTAACTCTTTCTGTGGTTTCGGTGGTTTTCAAGCTTTGATCTTCCAGATATTATGGACTTCAATATCCAGAAGTCCCAATCAGTATGGCCATTACTCACAGGTTATGTGAGTTGCAGTCCAAAACATTTGGAGGGCTATAGTTTGACAAACACTGTACTAGAGCTCTCTAGCGCAGAGCTCTGATTACCTCACCAAATTTACAAACCCAGAATTCCATAAGATAGCCTCATGATAGCAGAATTGGTGCCAAGCTGATTTTACTGTGTAGTACAGATATATTTTCAGAATTTGAGCCACAATTTAACTAACATACTCAGCCTGGTTTTGATCAACGATGATTGTACCTTGGATGGTGATTCAGATGGTGTAGAGACCTTGGTAACAAAATAAAAAATGAAGTCTTTTTGTGGCTATGTATTGCATTTTTAGACTTTGATACTGGTTGTCTTCTACAATGGTGATTCTTAAGCCGGGGTCTATGGAGCCCTCATAGGGGATCTGTGAAGCCTTGCTGCTGGACACCAACAGCAGTGACAGCTACAGGGATGCATCAGCAGGGTGGAGTGTGGGTGCCTAAACTGCTCTCTTGTTTGTAACTGAGGGAGCAATTTGGGCATGCACATGTGTGCGCCGCTATGTCCCTTAGCACCCACACCCCATGCTGCCATGTCCCTATGAAAGAGACATGGTGGCAAGTGTCTGCAGAGACCCAAATTGTTGTTGTTAAACCATTTAAATAAATGTTTAAAATAACTAAGAATTATAATTCATTCTTATTATAATAAATTAGTTTTAAGGGCTTGATTTTGCACTCTCAGGGAAACAGACTCTGGAAAATGGATTTGTTTCACTTATAACTCTGACTTCACTGGAAGGGCTCTTTGCATGGCCTACATGGCAATAACAATGGGAGAAGCAAACCTCAAGGTCAGGCTTACAATCTAAAAAGACCCCAGAAAGAAAAAAGAGAGTGGAAAGAGGACCACAAACGCTGATGAGAGCAAATGCCCATGGGAAAACTTTTGAGGAGCAGCTAAGGCGAATGGTAGAAGAAGGTGCCGCTGCTATGATGCTCCTGTGTTACTGCAGTCTAGGCCTACCCGGAGATAGAACCCAATATCATTTTGATATCAAACAATTCGGCTTTCCCCTCTCACCTCGCTCCACGTGTTTGCGAGGCCACTGGACAAGCACACAAACAGGCACAGCCGATAATTGCTGGTCATTCCATTCCCCACCCAGGCAGGCCAGACACAGCTGGTTCGTCGCTTCAAGGACCTCTCCAGCAAACACCTCATTACATATGCGTAATACTAACAAAGGCTTCCTGCCCCAAGCAGGCTACTGGACAAAGGTTGTGCTGTCCACTGGTAAGCGCCACTCATTTGTATACTGGCCACACTATTGTTAATTTGGCTCTGATTCCATCATGCAAAGTTGTGACTTTTCCGAGACATTGTCTCGCACCCAAAACTCATTGTTTTCTCTGAGTAAGGCATAGCCTGCAGTCCCAATTCACCCTATAAAAACCCCTGATTCCGAGACCTTCCTCGGGTCTCTCCTGAGTTTCATCCCGTCTTGCTGCTGCTTTGCTTGGCGAGCTCCCCTCAGCTAATTCTTCTCTGCACCCCCGGCTTCTCTCCCGAGGTCCAGGATGATGAGACAGGTGTCGTATCACCCATTTTCCTCTGAAAGTCCCTATCCTTAATTCAACCTCTAATTACTTAGTTAGCTGTGTGACTGTGGTGTCTTTAATATTTGTGGGTATTTAATAAAACATCATTTTTATTACTTTAAACCCATCTGGCTGCTTGACTGACCTGACCCCGTAGATGCTGGGTTGCAAGATCCTGCTAAGTTACCCTGCCTCTCGCTAGCTTAAGTGAGTGCTCCCGCTAATTTCCCCCAAAATTGTGTTTTATTGTTTGGTTATTTAGGTGTCCCTCCCGGGACCCCCAGTAAACAGGGTAACACCTGCATCTCCACAGCAACAGCATCCTGTGTACACCAGGTTGAATCCCATCTTCTCTCATGAGAAAAAGCCACTGCCTGCACTTCCCCTCTCCTGGTTACCCTGAAGGGACATCATGCCAGTTTCGGCACCTGCACCCTCACCCCCACTGCCATGTCTCTGATGAAAGGGACACGGTGGCAGCCATGTGCACGTGCCCAAACTATGACTCTGGAGACCAGGGTTTGAATCCCCACTTGACCATGGAAACCTATTAGGTGACCTTAGTCAAGTCATATTCTCTCAGTCTCAGTGAAAGACAAAGGCAACAAATCTTGCTAAGGAAGCGTACATGATAGATTTGCCTTAGGGTCTCCATAAGTCAATTTTCAAAGGGGAGAGACATGATGTCTAGAAAGAAGCTCCCTCTGATAGTTGCACTTTGTTGTTGTGTGCCTTTAAGTCACTTCTAACTTATGGTAACCCTAAGGTGAACCTATCACAGGGTTGTTGGGGTTTTTTTGCAAGATTTCTCTAGAGGGGCTTACCTTTGCTTTCCTCTGAGGCTGAGAGAATGTGACTTGTCCAAGGTCATCCAGGGTCTGAGCAGGGATTTGATTCCTAGTCTCTAGAAGCCATAGATAGATAGATAGATAGATAGATAGATAGATAGATAGATAGATAGATAGATAGTTTGAATGTGTAAATTTAAATATTTAAATCTTGAGTTAAGGCCTGGGGACCCCAGCAATAAATTGTATTTACACTGGATCCCTGGTAAAGATGAAGTTAAGAACTACTGTTCTACAGTGTTGTTGTCTGACTGATCAATAAAGCCAGATTTCCATTGACTTTAGGGATAATTCTCAGGACTCAGATGGTTTCTATCTCTAACAGCGTAAGTCGGAATAATTTTGAAACCCTCCCATGCTATTGAGGTGCAGATCTCACTATTCTTCTCCTTTAGCTATGCTAGCTAGGGTTGATGGGACTTGCAGTCCAGCAAAATGCTTTTGATTTGACCAAGCCCACCCATCCCTATTCATAACTTGCTCACTATTGTAAATGCCAAAGTTGTAATGGATTTTTATGTGGTTTCTAAGATACTGTAACGAAGCCTAAATAACTGAAATAATAGCATATTTGTCCCCTGTTTACCTCATGTTCCAGTTCCTTCTCTTTACCGTGTTGTCTCCTTTGGGTCTTTTTCTAGATTACCAGCCTATCTCCATCATCCTTGTAAATCCACGCATGCAGATGTTAATTTAAATAATATTTCTCAGCAACTTTAGATAATGGTGCATAGCTTTATTAAAAGTTCGTAATGCATTTGGGAAATTGTCATGATTAAATTTTGACCTATATGTATCTATGAATACTTTGGATGGGATTACTGCTGCATCCACTGTCAGCAGTACTACAGTGGTAGAGACGTAGTTGACAGTGAAAGGTAAAAGGTGTCACACCCAAAATATAGCGGACATTGCTCCCACAGCTTTGGAAGCATGCCCAGCAGCAGAGAATATCTTAGCAGCAATGCACTGTAGCCAGGAAAAACTCACCCATGCCAATTGTTCTCTTCCATCAAGGAGGCAATATATTCTTGAGTTACAATGTGTACATATTTACAAGAATCTCCAGAAGGCATTCCAGCACTCCTCTGCTTGCTTTTTCTGACAGAACCTCCAGCAGGCACCATGTGCAGCTTGTTGGCTAGCTCTCAGCTACATTTATACTCTCACACTAGCTGATGCAATCCTGCCAACCTTTGCATTCTCCCCACACCTGATGCAACCTTCTCCCCTGGTTGCTCATCAGCATGACTCAGCTAGAGCCACATGGCTCTCCACAGGTGCACTTAACAACCCACATCACAAAGTATTTTCTAAAGGTTTGGTCTAACCTTTTCTGACAAAAGGTAGTGATGGGAATAGAAGGGTGTTGGCACAGGTGGCTGTCCAAGCCACCTCCTCCCCTATTACCTTGGCCCCTAGGCCCCTCTCCCTTGCAAAGCTTTCAGAAAACAAGTAGTTTAGAATGTGCAGCATTTTCCTCCTGCCACCATCGCTGCCTCTCTTTGTCAGAGCAGAGAAAATGAACCCACTGATGTACTGGGCTGTTACACTGGATTAGTACCCAAGTAGGATCTTGGGCATTGTGTTATGTCTTGCTGCATTGCTCAGCATGCCTCTGTATTCATGTCTGCACATATGTTGGCCAATTTAATTTTAGTTGCTGTTTTCGAAGAAATTTTATAAGCTGTCACTTGTGTAACTCTTTCGTGATTCCACTGATAAACGATACTGCATTACATTGTACTAGTATATTCGATAAATCTAAGAAGTCATCATCAACTTGTTGCTATTTAACTTGGTTGACCTAGCAACAGAGTGACCACAGCTCTAAATTCTTCCTTTGGCACTTGATTTGTTAGCGAACTGGAATTTATGGCTTTCTAGCTAGCATGCATTTTTGTGTGAAACTGGAGTTGCAAATGAAGAGCCATGGAAGTTTCAGAATTCCAAGAGGGTCTGGACAGATGCATGGTAATTAGTTTTGGATTCTGGCTCACCTTTGTTTAGACAAATAGCTGACAGTGTGCCAGTTGCAAAGCAGTGGATTTACAGACTTGGAAAGAAACTTGGCTTTGGGACTAATTAGGAGTTGGAAGACAGTGGGAAGAACGTTTGTATCGTCCCTCTGCATTTTGAACCTCCAAGAATTTCCGCTTCAGTTCCAGTCATTTTAAAAACTGCATTGCTCTGGATTCCTGCACTACATGGGGAATACCTCTAAAAATGGCCTGGAACATTTTTTTCAGTTGAGAATATGGCTGAAAGACTGCAAACTTGAATTCAGTGATACAAATATATTTTGCCAGTGCTTTGTCATGTTCACTGGCTTCCAATAAATTTTTGGCACAAGGGAACTTTCCCTCTGTTGACCTACCTAAATGTCCCCTAGATCTCTCTGGAGGCCCGTATGAAGGCTGTTGTCCTGATCTTACACCTTATTCATTTCCCCTGTGAGGAATAATTTAGGAGTCTTTGGACCACTCTGGAAAGCTGCCTTTGACTTTTCCCTTCAGTAGTTTGCATGCTAACAGGTTTTCTCAGGTTCTCGCTCTTATCTTCCTTTGAGCAATAGAAATGTTGAACATGGTTAACATGGCTCTTTAAGTTGTACATAGATTCCGATGCTAGTGAGCAACAGTAGGCACACTCAATATAAACAACAATAACAAACAACCTTTTATTATAGCTTCTTTTATAATGCAAACTTAAAATATTAATAAAGACAGATGATTCTGCTTCACTCTCCAACTCAGATATTGAATTGTTTTGTATAAGCACATTCTTTATTTATAAAAAGGAAATGGGGTAAGGGATGAGGGGTTAAGGAACATAGCAGCACCTTTAAGACTATCTGATTTATTTTGGCATCTAATAGTGAAAGTTCCACCAATTTTTTGTGCATTTTGCCCCCCCTCAACATTTGTAGCTCTTCCTGTTGCTGACCAAAACAAAAAGCACTAATATTTTTGCTCTTGCATAGGAGTAGAAAATTTCATGATGCTGACATTTTTGTGTGTACAGTCTTCACGCAGTGAGATACTCTTTCCCACTGAGGAGTAAGAAATTTGTGAATATTCTTTGTATCCCTACTTTTTATATCTGTTTCAACAATTAGTTCATATGTCTGGTTCTTGTCCTTTAATTCTGATCTGACTTTTGAAATTGACTTTTATATTGCCATCTTTAATTGTATTCTGAATTTTCATTGTTATTGACTTGCCCTGAAAATGTTTTGCCATGTTATGTAAATATCATAAACAAACAATTTTTTTAAAAACTACTAACAGCCATGACATGTTCAAAGACAGATAGAAAAGTTCAATGGCTTCCTAAAGAAATGAAAGCTGATATCCTATATTGGGGTTGCACTTGCTGGAAATGCAACAATGATCAGCATTAAAAGAGTTAAATTTGTCTTGAAGATAGCAGCAGTGATGGGGCTAATGGATGTTGCAGTGATCTAAAATCTCCTGATATATTATCTACCTCTCCTAACTTTTCTTAGACTGATTTTTTTTTTTAAATCACTCCACCTCTTATCTCTGTCTCCCTTGTGCTCTTTCATGCTCCAAAAGTTCAGTGGCTCTTCCACACTCACAAGGGTTTGGGGTGCAGAACTCTTGTGAAAGTGGGAAAACCACAAACAACTCCCCACTATGATCCCCCTCCTATTCCCTTGCCTCTGGCCCCTGTGCTCCTGAGAGGGAGGGGAGAAAAAAGACAAGATAAAGAACTCACTGGTACTTTCCCCTCAGATGGAGAATAGTGGAGAGCTAAGTTCTGGCATTCTGGCTACTTCTGGTCACCATCTTTAGAAGGGAGATTCCTCCTCCCAGAGAGGAGGGGTAGGAGCAAAAAAGAGCACCTGACCAAGCAGGAGCCATTACACATTACACAGCAGAATGTACAGCCATGTGGCAGAAAGGATACACCTCCAGCCCTTGGGGGAGGGCTTTGCTCACCCTAAAGAAATACAAACTTCACAAGCCTGGAGTGAGGAATGCAAGGGAATGGGAGGAAGAGAATGGGGGGAGGGAAGGCAAGCACATGTCTTGCAAAAAATCAAATTCACAAAGGTCAAACCTACAAATGTGGAGGGAGGGCAGTAAAACTAAGGCCATTTCCACACGGGCATATTTCCCACGCTAGAGTGACCTTTCCTGGAGGTCTTCTTCACCGGGGTCTGCGCTAGAGCAGTTAAAAAAAGTGAGGTTCTAGACCTCAAACTGCTCTAGCGCAGCCCCGGGGGTGGTGCTGTGAGTTTTATAAAAACCACCTTCAAAAGTGGTTTTTATAAAACTTACCCGTGCTGCCCCGTAGCAGCCCCTGGTGAACTGCAGAGACGCGGTAGCGCATCCCTGCAGATCTGCCCGGGGGCAGGCTTCTGGCTGGCGCACTGTTCTAGTTGGCGGAACGCCGCCGGAAGCCGCTGGCAGCCATTTTGAGCACCACCGAACGGCGCCGAAATTCAGCAGCATTTGGAACGGCGGATCCGCACTCTCCGCAGGGACGGAGCAACCCGTTCGCGGGTAAGTTCTGCCCCTGTGTGTGCGGCCCCGTTTCAGGCCCCCCTCCGTGAGGAAAGGGCCTAAGTCTTCTTTCTGTTTTAGCTTAGCCTAGCACTCTTAGAGAGCTTTCCTATCTGTACTGAAGTTCCTATCATAAAAGTTCAGTTTATTTTCAACAGCCATTGGTGCCAGTGTTCTTTAATTGTAGTTAACTAGGTGCTGCATGCATGCACTATCAGCATTGTCTAAATCTCTACATGTGGATTGATCAGTTGATTGTCCTACATGGCCCTTGTGTTGAATGACAGTATTACAAACCTAGTTACACAAAACAAATGTGCAATGGAATATATAATCAAATGGGCAACCAAAAGTGTGCTACCTCCCATTTCAGCGTGGCAGATGCATTTGTCTTGGCCAGTGGGACAAGATATGCAGCTCCCTTTACTCTTAAGTACAGTATTGATATCCACAGAAATAGGCCTGCCTGCCTCTTTGCTGATCAAGTTACCAGGGCTGTGGAGTCAGAGTCAGAGTTGTGGAGCTGGAAGCAGTTTGGAGTGGAGCTGGAATTGAAAGAAATGTACTAATTCCGGTTCCAACTTCAAATTAAAAACTTATAATATTAAATGCCTAGTTTGTTACATATTTACTTTCTTAGGAATTTAGGAAAGCTTTCTAGTTCAGAAAATTTAATCAAATTAATATATTTTATATTCTGTTGGTCAAAGTGGCCTGATGATTCACATGGTGGCAATGAACCATTTTAGTACAGTAAATTTGTTACTGCTGATTAATATAGATTTGTCATTTATGAAGGAGTCAATGTTGGAGTTGGATAGTATTAAAATAGAGGCATTGGAATCACAGATTTGACATATCAACTCCACATCCCTACCAAGTACTGCAGGTGGCTGTGTATGTATATAATTTATACAGCCAAAAAATAATGATAGGCTTGTGTGTTGCATCTGTCCTGGAGGCTTTGTGTTTGAGGACTGTTACCACAGTCTTGACACACACACACACACACACACACACACACACATCTCAACTAAAAGCAATATGCAAACCAATAATCATCTAAGGAACATAGGGAATATGTTTTTTTGTATAGAAAGCAGAATCAATAGACTGGAAGTGGAGATGACCTACTGGGCTTTTGTTAATCCTTCTCTTAAAAAGGCTTTTATACTGAATCCTTCATGTGTCTAGTTCTTTAGATGCAAGCTCCTTTTTTTATATTTTGGGGGAAAATGCTGACTGTTTAGATGTGCATTGTGTGTAAGTGTTCCTTTTCTTCGTTTTGGGATACTATAGCACACAGTATGTTACCTATATAAAACTTTCTTAACTGAAAAATTTTGTTTAAAAAAAATAATTCAATAACCTAGTCTTTGTTTGTATGATGAATGGTATATCATACCAAACACAGGCAGTATGGTGTAGCCTGCTACAGGCTTGATCATAGGTTTATTTTATCAATAAAAAAAATAGTAGAATTTATCTTGGCTAGTCACATATTGGGCAGGTCTGCTTTATTCACATGATCATTTTATTAGGCAAACATACAGAGAACAGTTTTCTACCAAAATGATGTGTGTTAAACATCTATAGGTGTAGACGCATATTTCAGTTTAGTTTAGCATACAGCTTTGAAAAGTTACATTTTGGATTATAGCTCCCAGAATCCTCTTCCCACTGTCACCAGTGGCTGTGTTGGCAATGTGATTCTAGGTGCTGTAGCCCAAAATAATTTTTTCAAGCTCTAAGCTAGAATCCAGTTGATGCCACACACGTATGTTAAACTTCTTGGCTGCTGTACAACAAACACAATCTGTTTATGGTTGCGTTTATGGATTTCTACAGGTTTAACCTTTTCACATGCAGTTTCACATTCTCTCAAGGTGCATAACTATTTGTCATTGCCTTCAGTATACTACTTTATTCACCAGGACTACAGAAACAGCCTTTCTGTGTTCCCCATTGCATAATGGGACACTGAACAAGAAAACTAATAGATATGCGATCATTGTGCAATGTTAGTATGGTTATGCAAGCACAATGTAACATCTCCCTCTGTTCGCCAGTTCTTGTTATGACAGATGTAAGAGAGGATTGTAAATGATGGGGAAAATAACATTGGGAAGTATCCCATGCTGTTTGTTCTTTTGTTCATGGAAGCCTTTTTGATCCAACAGAAGTTTCCATGAATGGATCCGGAAAGGAAGTGATTTTTGCAAATATTCCTTCTCTCTTGCAGTGTCCCCCCTATAGTTCCAGAAGGGCATCTGGAGCAGATTTGGAGGCTGTTAGTGAAAAAAAGTGGAGAATCAGCAAAAAAATTGTTCCCTCTTCTGTGACTTCTATACACAGAAGCCTCTGCTACATCAAAGGGTCTTCCATGAATGGAAGGGCACTGTTGGATACAACCGATTGAGAGTAGAAAGAGGGCAAACAGTTATTTCAGGACTTTGTTATTTATCTCCCAATAAGCCACCAAGAAAAAAAAGTTTAGCTTTCAGTTAAGTCATTCAAAAAAGCAGAGCTGTGTCAATTTTTTTGCATATGAATTATTGCTAAACTGTCACTGGCTACCGTGTTACTTGATGTGCTTGCAAACACAGATGTCTATTGTTTGTCTATATTGATTTTTGGCAAAGAAGCAAAAGTTATAGTATGGATTTTTTGATGTAAAAATAACTAAGATTTTTGGTAACTTCTTGGTTCACTAAATAAGTATGGGTTTATTCAAAATTATAATTGTATGTTACCAAAAATTTTACCTAAAATTCTGTAAGAACAAAAGTATTAGATAAACCTCTCCATTTGTGCAGGTATATTTATACTGCTTCTCAATGAAAAATGTGTCTTTCTTCAGATTCACAGAAAATGGACCATATCATCAGTTGTATTTTATAGATACACAACGTGCTGGAGGAGGATGCTCCCTAACATTCCCATCTTTGTTTCTTATGTTGCTTTTGCTTCTATGCACAGCCTTACTAGCTGGTTTGAAGCATTCTTAAGTTTGTGTGTGTGTGTGTGTGTGTGTGTGTGTGTGTGTGTGTGTGTTTTGGTCTTATTATATGATCCTGACCTATCAGCGATCACATAGTGAAGATCATACTGTTATGGTACCATACAACCAACCAATCAACCAACCACTCCAAGTATTGGAGTTGCTGGATACATATTTGGATATCTCCTTCCTCCACCCAGTTCCAGCTTAATCCTAAAAAGAGTAGCTTTTCAGCCTGGAACTCTGAACTCACTTAATGGTGCTGTAGGGTCTGCTGCTCCATAAGACTTACTGCTGATTTATGGCACTTTTAAAGGCATGTGTTTTTAAAGGAATTTTCAACCTAGGTTAAAGGTCTACCTTGAAAATATCGGCAAAGTAGCAGTTTTGTTGTTGTTGCTGCTGCTGCTATGTACTTTCAAGATGGATCTGACTTACAGTGATTTTCCATGTCAAGAATTTTTTTCTGGGGAGATTTGCCATTGCCTTCCACTTAGGCCCTTTCTGCAAGAGCCTTTCCATCCCAGCATGGGGATGGGAGAGGAGCTCCTCTGTCTAATTCTCGCGAACTGTGTGGAGTATTGCCATGGTAGCCAGCAGCAATGCTCTGATGGCGAGATTTAGACAGAGGAGCAGTCAGAAATAGAAGTAGATCATGAGTGCTGGCTGCTGGGCCTCTCTTCAGAATACCGGCAGCTGGGGGCCTGCAGTGGGGGATCAGGCTTGCCAGGTAGGGGGAGTGCCACAGCTGCAGGTGAGGTGCAAGGGCCGCATGAAATGGCCTGGCAGGCTGGATTTCGCCCGCACACCTTGTGTTTGATACATGTGACTTAGAGGGTATGTGGCAGGGAGAAAAGTGGAGAAAAAAGAGTCTCCTTCAAATATGGGTAAGGGAAGCAGTTGTGATTGCTGTGGGCCAAAACTGAGAAAAGCTCAAGCTCACTGTTGCAATTAGCTTTTCTCTTGCTGCCAAAAGAATCGCTCTAATGGATGAATAGCTTGGGAGAACCACTGTTCACTCAGCATATATTGTAACACATAGCCATGTGGATGGGCAGGTAATAAAATTAAATGTGTGTTGATTATGCCTTGTCCTCTGAAATGCTTGGGCTATCAATCTAATCTTGGAATAAAATAGAAAAGCTTTGAGACGTCTAACCTGTGGGCAAGTCATCTGGGAGCTGGCAGGGAATCCAGCACTGGCCCAGAGAATTAAGTGAAGGAGTAGTACCCAGTGTTTTTTAGGAGGTCCGTTAATGGAATCTGGCACAAAAGACATGACTACCATGTTTTTATGTTGTAAAAATGACTGTGTAATAGTGTGATGGTCCTTACTTGGCAAGCAGACCAAAAACAAGATGGCCAAGACAAACGTTGTTTGACTAGCATTGTGTTAATGACTTATGCTGAACTGAACTGAACTTTTTTTGGTTGCGACAGGTAGAAGAATTCAGGACCTCCATCTGCTATGATGCCATCTACCTGTCTGCAGGCTGGACACTCCCCATTGATTTAGTGGCCTGGAGAGAATGAGGGGCCACCAGGTAGCCAGCTAGTTGTGTACCTGCAGACACTTGGAGAAGGAAAAAGATGTTCTCCTGGCCCTCTCTAGAGATCCTTCGGAGGCCTAAGAGATTGACATCATCTTCCTGCTGGTAGCTCCAGGAAAGGAGCCTGGCTGCCCTTCATCCTCCCTTCATCTTCCCTGGCCAGTGAACGGCCATCGGGAAGGGTCATTCAGCATGTAAACAAGTTGACTGAGCATGCAGGTGGGGGTGAGATATAATTGCTTAAGATCTTCCAGAACAATGCAGGATCATGGTTGTTGATTGCTTTGTTGGTAGGTTGGTTGATTGGCAAGCCTTAGCATCCAGTAGCTACTGTTCTGAACTGAACAAATAGTTGATTATTTGAGAGCTCACTATTCTGAAAAATTTCACACCTTGCAGCAACCATGGGTTAACCGCCACCAAAGTAATGTGGCACATTAGGTGGCAGAAAACTAAATCTCCTCAGATACAGTAGCCCCTCCACATTTGCAGGTTTGACCTTTGTGAATTTGATTATTTGTGAGGCACATGCTTCCCTCTCCTGTGGCCATTTTCCTTCTCTCCTCCTCACCCCAGGCTTGCTAGACTTGTGTTTAAAATAGATGTTTTTCCCTTTTGGGTGAGCAAAGCTGCCTTCCATTGCTGAAGGTGTGGCGTCTCTGCCATGTGATTGCACATTCTGCTGTGTATTGGCTACTGATTGGCCAGGTGCTCCTTTCTCAAGATGGCCGCAGGAAATAATTAGAACTCCAAAACTCCCCTCTTGTCTGTCTGAGGGGGAAGAACCTGTAAGCCTTTTAGGTTGTCTTCACCCCCACCACCAATGCAAGGGCTAGAGGCAAAGGAATGGGAGGGGGAAGCTCCAGAGGGGAGGAGGAGGGGAATTGTGTGTTGTGGGGAGAATTATTCATGTTTTTCCACTTTTACGAGGGTTCTGTGCCCTGAACCCTCGCGAACGCAGAGGGGCTACTGTATGTTTGTCACTTTAACACTTTGCTTTAAGGTATGAAATCATGCAGTTTTCTAGCTTTTTGAACTGCAGCTCCCAGCAGACCTACCCATCATAACTAATGGTTAGGTATGTTGAGAGTAGCAGTGCAGCATCTGGAGGCTTGTATAATTCATACCCGTGCCTCACATTTCTGGGTGTATATTTTAAAGAACGTAAGAATTCACCAGAAATTAGTTGTGTAACATGAAAGATACTTAAACATGCAGTGCTTGAGTGCACCATCAAAGTATATAAATAGACCAATAGCAACCAAATGCTTACTTATCACTACAAAACTGAGGTCCAGTAATTTGGTGAGAAAATGCTGGTCAACCTGTTTTTCTTCTCTGACAACTGCTTTTGTCTAGAAAATACATCTGGTAATAACCCACTTCACTGTCAGTCATTTTGATAAATTGCTTTTGAGAAACATAATTGGCATGAGGAATGCCAGAGGTTACATCAGACCTTGCAATTTAGAACTGTGTATATCAGGTTAATTTTGAGAGGGTTGCATTGTCTGTTCTGTGCACTCAAAACGTGACTTGTCAACGCTGCTTGTGCAGTCAAGGCAAGATTATATGTCTGGCAGTTTAGAAATGGAAAGAAAGTTTTCCAGGTTGAAAATAGGCCTTTTCTTACAGGAGGAACACAGTTATGTGAAATTTGCCATAGAAAGCCAATAACATGCCACTGGATGGCTAGGATGACATGACATGACAAGCCAGTAAAGCTTACATAACGTTTACATAACTTTAAAGTAGATGATGAAGACATTGAAATGGTCAAAAGATTTCCTATACCTTGACTTAGGCCATTTCTGCATGACAGTCTTATAGTGCTATTATTCCACTTTCAACATCCAATGGAATCCTGGGATTTGCAGTTTAGGGAGGGGCCTTAGAGACCCCTCCCTAAACTGCAAATCCCAGGATTCCATAGGATGTTGAAAGTGGAATAATAGCACTATAAGATTGTAGTGTGGAAGTGGCCTTAGTCATTAATCAAAATGGAGGCTACAGTCAAGAAATTAAGAGAAGGCTAGAAGGACAGCTATGAAGGAACTAGACAAGACTTTTGAGTGTAAAGATATATGATTGAATACCAAAGTCAGGATTGTCCATGCCTTTATATTTCTATGTATGGTAGTGAAAGCTGGACAGTGAAGAAAGCTTGTGAGAAGAGAATAAACTCAAATGCTGTGGGTACTAGGACTGCCAAAAAGTCAAATAAATGAGTCCTAGAGAAAAATCAACCCTGAATTTTCCCTAGAAGACACAATGGCTAAGCTGAGTCTGTTGGACTTTGGGCATATCATGAGAAGACAATGATGCTTGGCAAGGTAAAAGGCAGTAGCATAAGGGAAAGACTGCAGCAGAGATGGATAGACTTTTTGGGAGAAAGGTGGCATGCAAATATGATTGATAGATAGATAGACAGACAGACAGACAGACTCAATCAAGGAAGCCACAACCCTTGATCTTTAAGACCTGAGTAGAGCTATTGATAGCAGGGTGACTTGGAGATCTGGCATTCATGGGTTCACCATCAGTTGAAGTTGCTTTGACAATGGTCAACAACAACAACCACTTCCGTTTATTTACCCAACACTGGTTTATTTACCCAGCCTTTTATTTTCCTCTTAAGAGCTCACCCAACTGTCTTCTCCAGTACCTTCTCCTGTACCCCATATTTTCCAGTGCAATCTCTATTCAGAGTTATTTACATACACAGTTTGGGTTCCTGAGGGAGTACATTGTCATCCTCCTTGCTGCTAGGCCTTGTCTCTATAGCAACTGGCCTTTTCTAGTGTCTGAAACTTTTCCCCAGAGTACCCAATCTAATCTGTATTCAGAGTTGTTAACATACAGAGGTTGGGTTCCTGTGGGAATACACTGTCTTCCTCTTTGCTGCTAGGCATCATCTTCATAGCCACCGGCCTATTCCAGTACCTGTAACTTTTCCCCATAGTCCCCAGTCCAATCTGTGTTCTCTGATGACATTGATGTACTGGTTTTTTATTTTTTTTGCTTTCTGTTGAATTTGTGCAATGGCTTTGCGTTTTTCTGGAAGCATTTTTTTGCTTTGAATTTCAACTTTAAGATTCCTCACATATGGAACGTATGCAATCTACTGTGTAAGGCGAGAAGACCTTGTAACTATGTTGTGTATGTCACTTTAATTTTTCTCACGTGTGCCTCCCAAGTTTTCTGGCATCCTTACTGATAGTAGGCCTCATCTCCATAGCAACTGGCCTGAGGCCCAAGAGCTCTGAGAATTCTAAAGGCCTTTCCCTCAACTGCCAACCCCAGGAGTCCGTAGAACCTTCACAGCCAGCCAATCATATGAGGTCTTCTTGCCTCACTCAACCAGCCATATGAAGTCTTGGGCTGCCTGACAGAGACAAACAGACAAACTCACAGACAAACATTGACTTTTATAGAGCAGATTTGCAGTGCTCTGGGCACCTATACATTTAAGAATTATGAGGAAGAGGGAAGTTCAGTAGAATTATCATTCAGGCTACACCTACTGAAGTCCCTTCTTCCGTGCAACCACTCAGTATACTAGAATCATGTTTTCTTTTCCATTTGGCCACCCTCATGCTGATCCATGCAGTCAAATCACTCCCCATTGCAGTGGGAACAGTGGGGCTTTGTTTCCTCGGTATTTATCATGTTGTCTGAATGAAGGCACAGTTGGCTCTAGTTTTTTTCGCAGAAAACAAGGAAAGAACCCATAGTTTCTTTTTTTGGTTTGTTGAGAGAGAGAAACAAGAAAGCCGACTGCACACATGTTTAGATGATGTGAATACGTGAACCCACAGATTTGTTCCATGCTCTTGCTGTAAATGGGAACAATGGGACTACCTGCATCAATGTGCTATTTGTTACCAATCAGCCAGGAATGGCAGGGATTTCTGGCTTGTCATGTTGCATAGTTGGACCCAGTCACTTTGGTTCTGGACTTGATCTGGGACTGGCACCTTTTATAGGCATCTTCCCTTGCTGGTTCCATTGGCTTAGTACCATCATTTGCAAAAGTTTGGCTTCCTTCTAATTGATTTTTAAATGCCTACATTATGCCTATTCTGTTAAGATATTTTGCTATTTGTACTGATTTATCTAGAGTTGTCAGATTGAGAACCTGGAGAGGACTTCTATACCCTTAATGGCTGGGTAGAAGTGGGGATTTCAGCAGGTTTTGCTTGTGACTTGGTTTCATGACGAATAACAGCTGCTGAAGTTCTCTTTCCTACAAAACCATTAAAAACAGAGGAGCGTCCCCAGTATTCAGCCTGCTTTGTATGTATGTGTGCAGTATTTTTAATACAGTATTTTTCATACATTTTTCAGGTTCTGCTGATTTTGAAATCGCACATGTACATGTATAACATTATTGTTTGTACCATTCTTTTCTCCACATTGTTTTCAAGCCTCATAGTTTGAATGGCTGTGGATATACATTACTGTTTACTATGCTACTAAGCAAAAGTCTTCAGATTCAAATATGTTCATCATTGTACACATTTTTTTTCAATTTTCTGTCTTAGAATTGATTGCAGTGTGCCTTCAAGTAATTTCTCACTTCTGGGGGCTCTAAGGGCCCCTATCATGAGTTTTACTTGGCACAATTTGTTCAGAGGGGTTGTCCTCGCCTTCCACTGAGTCTGAACGAATGTTGCCTACCCAAGGTCAAGAGTGGGGATTGTACGCTCGTCTCCCAGGATCCCGGTGCAATATTCAAACCACAACACTACATTGGCTCTCTTTTAGAACTGATAAAATGCCCAGCGATAGTCAATATGAGACAGGCTTTCTTCAGTTTTCTCATTTTGAGCATTTGTATGGAAAATTTTAAAAAGTTACTGGAGGGGGTTGCTTTTGATTTCTAAGCAAATTTTTGCATTAATTTTCTTTAGTTAAAAGCTCAGGAAATTTCTATGGAGATTTTCCGTGGAATAAACGGGTCTGCGCTGTAAGTAAGCTCTCTGTACTTTGGTCCATTAATTGCCAGACTTTGTTTGTTTGTTTTCCTTCCCCACATTGTACTGAAATATCTCACTTTCCATTTTTGAAACTGAGCATTTTCCACTGTGTTCTCCCAGTTTCATATTCCTCAACTGGTTTAATGACAATTAAGAAAAACTATATAAGGACTGAGATTACTAAGTGTGTGTGTGTGTGTGTGTGTATTTTCTCCCTGAGGCCAGAGCAGCAAATGCTGCCTTTCCCAGAGTTATGAAATATATTATCTGCAAATCCATGGAAGTTGTTTTCAGCATCTGAGAGAGAAAATCTTACTTTAAACCTGTCAGTGGAAATACAATAGCAATAATAACTTGATAGCTAACATTTTGTTGCCTTTTGGGATATTCCAGATCTGTAGCCAGAGATAGCTGCCTCACTCTGCCCAATAGCAGTGCTGGCCACATCTGTGTGTGTGTGTACCAGTATGGAAGTCAGTGTGAAAGAAGCAACATCTTTCAAATGCCACTTTGCTGGAAAGGCCAAAAAGAGGACAGGACTGTCACTCTTGGTCAGCCATAAAAACAAAAACAAATATAGAGAGAAAATAAACATTATGAATGGGATAGTGAATCCCATGCTAGGAGAGGCGGTTTAATCACTTGAGCCATGCAGGCAGCCTTCCTGCTTCATGCAGGGCTATTCAAAATAGTGTTTCTGATTATCTGAACATTTCTCGTGTTTATTTACAGGTCACTGCACAGGAGCAACTTGGATTTACTTCAGTTCTGGCCAAACAATATGTGAGATATTAATATAATAATGAAAAATATCTCAGATATGTCCGGCCTTGTATCACAGGGGGTGGGCATGTTCTGGAGCCTTCTTTGTGCACTTTTGAACTGTTTCCCTCCCTCCTCCTTTCCTTCTTCTTCTTCTTCTTTCTTTTTTATGATGAAACTTTAACAGCAACATTAAGGAGATATAATGAAAATCAGGATCTGTAAAACAAGGGCAACCTTTCCCCACACGCTCTCACCCTATTTCAGACATCCTAATTTATCCTGTATTTGCTGGCATATAAGATGCACCTGTGTATAAGACTTTTCCCATTTATACACTGACAAATATTATTTGCCAGCATATAAGACACACTGGCATATAAGACGCACTCTATTTTCAAACTGTATTTTTTGAGAAAACATGTGAGTCTTGTACACCAGCAAATACCGTAATTAAGCACAATTCATTCTCCTCTTAATCTCTGAAAAAGTGAAATATGTGTGCTGAGAGCACAGACTGGAAAAGTGATTTTTATAGAATAAAAGCCACAGAATCCCTCAGCCATTGACTGTGCTTTCTGGGGTTCTGGGAACTGTAGGTTGACTCAGCCTTCCATCCTTCCACAGGTTGGTAAAATGAGTACCCAGCTTGTTGGCGGCAATTAGCTAACACATTGTAAACCACTTAGAGAGAACTTAGCTGATAAGCAGTGTAGAAATACACATGCTATTGCTATTGCTATTGTCCAAAAAAGAACTTTTCTAGTATCTGAACCAGTGTGGTACAGTGGTTTGAGTGTTGGACACCAAGGTTTAAATCCCCACTTGGCCATGGAAATTCACTGGGTGACCTTACAGAATCATAGAATCATAGAGTTGGAAGAGACCCCAGAGGCTATCGAGTCCAACCTCCTGCTATGCAGGACACCCATCAAAGCATTCCCAACAGATGGCCATCCAGCCTCTGCTTAAAAACCTCCAAAGAAGGAGACTGTACCACACTCCGAGGCAGCATATTACACTGCCGGACAGCTCTGACCGTCAAGAAGTTCTTCCTGAGGTTCAAGTGAAATCTCCTTTCCTGCAGCTTGAATCCATTGCTCCTTGTCCTAGTCTCTGGAGTGGTGGAGAATAAGCCTGCTCCCTCCTCAACCTTGGGTAAGTCACACTCTTTCACCCTTAGAGAAGGGCAATGGCAAACCCCTTCTGAAGAAATCTAGCCAGGAAAACCCTGTGATAGATTTGCCTTAGGGTTGCCATCAGTCAGAAATAACTTGATGGCACACAATAACCATCCCTGGGCTAGAGTTCTGGTTGTCTAGAGATTTGTAAAGATAGTTTTGATAATCTATTGTTGATTTGAAAAGTTCTCTTCTTATTTAGCTAAGAATTGTAGTCAGCAGGTTATTTTAAGATTCCTGGTGATTTTCAGAGGAAATTCTCTGAATTGTTGGCACAGGAAGATAGCAAAAAGGATGAGAAAGATTATCTTACTGTTGCCCCCTTGGTAAACCCTGTCCTGGGGTCTACATCTTTGATATAAAATTAATCTAACCCACCAGAGAGGTCACCCGGATGAGCATGTAGGCAACAACGGTTGTACGATTGAACCAGGTCAGGCCAGTAAAGTCCCCAGTCACGTAGCCACAGGAGACCTCAAGCTGTGTCAACCCATGGTGGTCAAAAGATCCTCAGCTTTTAAGGAGCCAATGTGAAGGGATTAAGAGTTTTCCCACAAAGTTGGACACTGGAAGCAATAAAATCTTATCAGGCAAAATCCATCTACATAAACTCACACTGCAACCCAAAGCAGCGGAAGATCCTGATACTTGGGTAACGCCTTAATATCTTCCAACATCAAAGAAGGTGCCGGTGTGAAGTTGTTTTCCATTGCTGTCCCCTTTGTTCTCCCCAGGGGAGGATTTGCCCTCAAGGTAAATTTTTCCTACAAAAAGTCTCCATTTTTTACTAGTTCTTTGGATGCCTCCCGGTCATACCAACTGGCCAGTCCCCTCTCCCAATAGCTGTGTGATCCCCTCAGCGTCTCTTTGTTGAGTTCCTTTTCTTTCACTCCTTTCTGGACCAAGGACTTCAGGAAAAGATGCAGGATCACCCAAATTACGAATCCTTCAACAGTCCCTCTATCTTATTTCTACTCTTTCTCTCTCTTTAGCCCTTGGATGTATGTGTGAGTGTTTGTGTTGATGAGAGCTATTCCTGTTTAATAAAGTCATTCATTGGACCTTTTTGTGTGATTTCTGACTGGGCCTGACCCTGTAAAAACTGGGTAAAAGATCTCGCTAGGTTACCCTGCCTCTCGCATTGCTATTGCTTGTGCTCCGTTGAGCTTACTTTCCCCACCACTTGGAGCATATTGAGATGTCCCTCTGGGACCCCTAGATTTTCAGGGTAACATTATCTTAAAAAGCCTTTTGGCCATGAGGATCAAGTACTGTATTATAAATGAAGGTAAATGTCTCTATCCACTTTCCCTCTACTTGATATAATTGTATGTTCTGAGTCTTCAGTTGGGTTCTAAAGCTTGAGATTTAAGGAGTAGAATGATAAAGTCTGGTCCAGTAGTTTGATATCTCATTTGTCTAACCACATCTGCAAAACATTCTGGAAACCACACTACTCAAAACCACACTTTGGAAAAAAGAAAGCTAGGTCATTGATTTTAAATGTAATTTAAGTAGAAGTTGAACTTGCTCTTGTTTATAAGCAAGAAGCCAACCCTACCAAGGGATTTAAACTCTTCCCTCGCATAGGAATAGCAAGATTAATATCAATTAAGGTACCCATTAAATTGTCATGAAATAAAATTCAATGAGCTTTGAAAAAGTAATGCATTACCACTGCAATGCTTTGCCTTTTTAGTCAGAAGGATGTCCTGTTGAATCCATGGGGACTTCAACCTAAGACATTGTGTACTAGATTATGGCTGCAATCCTATATCCATTTAATTGAGAATGAGTAAGCACTATGCAATTCAGTGGGACCTGTTTCAGAGGAGACATGTACAAAATTGTGTTGTCAAGGTCTTGTAAACCCAAAGGAACCAGCTACAGGGGAGGATTACTGCTTCTCTGCCTGATCTCTTCATTTTACTTGGCTGTCTTCAAGCAACTCTGCTGGGATAAGCAATTCTTTGCCAGTTTTGCATTGATGTATGATTAGAATATTCATCTACTCCCACCACAGAGAAGGAGGAGAATTGCCTGGGCTCACAGGGGTCTGCTTTGGCTTTTGTTCCTTTGTTAATAACAATGTGCTGAGCTTGAAGGCTTTGCAGCCAATTCAGGACAACTAAGAAAGCAGAAGTTGGTGTGAGTACAATACACGTGAGGAGAACCCCATAAGATAGCAAAACTGGGGGAAAAATATTCAAAGGAGAAGAAACAAGGGGAAACCCAAGAGCAGTCCCATGAGGACTGAGCATGATCAGTGGCCACAGAATGCTCTCTGCTGTGAGAGGGGAAATGAGGAATTTGTCCTGAAGCATCTTGAAAGAAAGCATGCCTGATACATGGCTGAACAGATTCATTCCAGGTGACAGTGCTTTGTCTTAAGCCCTGCTAGTATGCTGTGAGAACCAGCGTAGTACAGTGATTTGAGCATTGTACTGTGACTCTAGAGCAGGGATTGGAATCTCCATTCAGTCATGGAAACCCACTGGGTGACCTTGGGCAAGTCACAATCTCTCAGTTGCTCTGAACAGATCTTGCCAAGGAAACCCTGTGATAAGGTGAACTTGAGTTGGAAACATCTTGAAAGCACACAACAGCAAAATAGATACTCTAAAAGCAAAGAATACAAGGCATTTCCAGTTTTAGTTAAGAAAAAATGTAAGTTTCCTATCAGAAGTTTTAGTCATTAACATGTACTTGAAAATGTTGCTATACATCACATTCCCCTCCTTATAGATGTGCCATGCAAAATATAAATGACTTGCTTCAGACTATGGAGTATTAAAAACACATGGGTCTTCTTCCTCATCCGGAACATGTTCATATCTTGAGCTGGTTGAAGAAGAAAAATCTCACATCGTTTAGAATCTTCTTCATATCTAAAGGGACCTCTTTGCCGAACAGGCAGCCCACATGTTATGCTAATCCCTTTGTGGGTAAAAATATGTAGCTAATCTGTCTTATTTTCTCCTCTTTAAACTATAGACAGCAAGTTATAACAATGTATTTTGTAAGTCTTAGTAGCCAAAATTTTAAGTTGTTTCTACAGTCAGCCAGATTTCAAGTGTATTCTATCAAGTATAAAAGATTTGTTAGGTATTCACACAGCAGACATGTGTAGGACATCCTATTCCTTTAAATGAGTATGGCTTTCTCTAGGTTTGGCTTCAGCACCAGAAATCCTTGGGCAGCTGCCATGGCACCAGTGCTCTGACAGGGCCCGCTAGCTAGTGGGTCTGCCCTAAGTCTCTTGGTTTTTTATGGAGATTTTGGCATGCTTCTCCAAGCTGTGTTGGGTAGTATGATCTACCTGTGTGGTCTGTCATTTTAATGTCCATTAGTGCCCTAGAACAGAACATTTAAAACAAAGTGCATGGAAGAGTGGAAACCTTGTTTTTAAGCTGGATCACTCGTCCAGGAGCTCTGTCTGCCAGAGAAAGAAGATGCATGCTCTCCATGCCCCTTGTTTTCAAGTGAAAATATGACTTCTTTTCCCCACACCGGATGATGCCAAAATCCATTGTTACAGCATTAAAATAGGTGATGGAAGAATTGGGTGCATCAGGCTCTGCAAAACATGTGACACAAAAGTGCTCCATGTGTCACATATTGTTTATCCCTTCTCTAGATAAAAGGTCTTCTGCCTCAAGGCTAAGATAGCTGCTTCACATCCTGACCAGGTCATTAGTCTGTCCTACACTAGGCAAGTGGTCATAGTTTGTATTAGACTGGAATCTCAATATAGCTACTTACTCTCAGTGTATATTGATATATACTGCACAGATACTTCATCTAGTGGTATACTGCTATTTGAGATTGTGCCTTAAGACTTTCATGCATTCCCACTTTATTCCACTAATGTGCTTGCCCCATGGGGACATCTAGGTTGAAAAATCTTTCTCTTTAGGTCTGGGCAGCAGAATGATATCATAATGAGGTGGGGGAGTCCTGAGATGATAGAGTAGACTATCATTTTGCAGTGTTTGTGGGCAGTGATGTCAAAATTATGTAAAATAACAATCTATAGGAGATATACCCTGGATTTAAGTCTCTTTCTTTGTTGTGCCTTTATTTATTTCCATTGGAGGGGGGCCGTGTCAAAGAAGGGTATTCTTCCTTCCTGCAGCAGCCAGACTACTACTTACTTCTGGAAAGTACCACTGAATTCAATAGGATGTGTGTGAAATCATGCATAGAGTCAGACTCTTACTGATTCTTTCATGTGTATGTTTATTTCTCTTTTCAGGAAAAAGTGCTGTAAGGGTTATAAGTTTGTTCTTGGACAATGTATCCCTGAAGGTATGTAGTTAAATGGTTCTTACTTTCCCCACTTTTGTCATTGTATTAGTTCATTCTTCCTGTGCTGTTAATAAATACATGATCAATGATTTGTTTCCACACCAATGGGACAGCTAGTCCACTTTGTCCTTCAGGTCAGACTTGAAGGATGCTGTCCAAGGTTCTGAGCCTATTTTGGGGTTAGGGATTGGCTCCTTGGATGGTTCCACATGGGTTCCTCAAAATGCAAAAAAGCAGGGAAAAAAAGGAAGTGGCCAGAAGTCGTCTACTTTTTAAAAGCAGGTATTTTTGTGTTAAATAGGGCAAGGATGGACCTTCAGCCTATTTAAAAAGGTGAATTGCTTCTTGTAGAGACATCCAGGAGAGTCCACTCACCCTTTAGGGAAATTGCAGTCCAGGCAGTCAGAGGGGTGTGTGTGTGTGTGTGTGTGTGTCAAGGGCTGCAGAAAGGGGCTGCCCATTCCTGCCCTAGAGGTTGTTAGAAACCAACTCTTACCAGCCTTATCCAGTGTAGCCAATGGCCAAGTATGATGGAATGGGTAGTTCAACAACTCTTTGAGGGCCACAAGTTCCCCTTTAAGGAAATCAGATTTGTGGGCTGAGATCCTGGATTTCAGAGACGTAACAGAAAAGTTCGGCATATGGAACTATGCTATACCTCCTCTCTTGCACTTTCCTGAGCCCACATTTTAGCTGCAGAACTCCCCTCTCTGTCATTTTAGCAAATGCTGGAGAGCAAGGGGCAGCAGAGAAGCATCTGGCTATGTCCCTGTAGCCAAATGCAGAACAATGACAGAATTTGCCAAGATATCCATGACATCATCCATCCTCTGTAGGTCTAAGTAGATGATGTCATTGTTCTGCCTCTGGTATAAGGGCACAGAGTTTATAGGGTTTGGGTGGGATTTTAGGCCTTGCACAAGGTGAGTAGGGAATTTTGTCCTCCAAAATGACTAAAAAAAAAAGGGCAAATTAGGATGGCATAAGTTGGATTTATGCCATTGCAAATCACTAGCAGGATGACAGCCATATTTTAACTCCTATGGGAGCATCTGAACCTTTTTTGTAATATAGTATAGATGAGCTCAGCCTGTGGTTCATCATATATTAAAGCTTTACACTTACTGTGTGTTTTTTGGAACAGTAGTGTTTTATGGGCCATGCATTCTCTGCTTTGGCAGTTGAGGGTTGATCTTGTACCGTTATGAATGTTATCCTGCCAAGACAGATGCATCTACTTAACTTGACACACTCTTGCTGTGAACCAAAATATGCTGTATTTAATGCATAGGCTCACCTTGATTTTATCAGGTTGATTTATAGCCAGCAGATGTGCTGGTCACTATACCTCAATGTCTTAGAAATGCTGGCAACCTGACACAGGTCTGATGTTAATGTGTTGGGTCAAAACCAAAGTATAGATGAAAATCTTAGCAGGCAACCAAACTCAGTCAGTGACTTCACCTATCTTGGCTTTGTTGTCAGCACTGAGAAAACACATGGGAACTTCTGCTTCACGAAACTGGTCACTGAAAATGGGGTAGAAACAACTTTAGGAATGAGAAATCCAAGAGATAGTGGACTCCATTACATCATATGCACTCAGTGCTTTTGCAGCCAGTTGGAAAGCAAAGGGACTCACCCTGCATGTCTCAGTTAAAGACAATCTGTATATTGTTGGAAATCACAGCATTCTCTCTCCCCCTCCATCTTGTTGTTAGAACAGATGGGTAATAGCCAGATAGGGCCTCCCTTTCTATTGCATGCCAGATCTTCTCCATTTGCCTTTCTCTGTCTTTTATTGCATGATCATAAATACCTTTGGTGCTCAGATCATGTGACCCAGGACAGTTGCTTGGGTCATCGGTCTAATAAAAGTTAAGACCCCTCTCTCTGAAGATCTCTCTCTCTCTCTTTGTTCTCAATGGCTGCTTTCCCTGAACTCTTCGCATGCTCCAAGTTTGAGTCCCATCAAGGAGGATGGTGAGTTAAACTGAAGAATCTCCTATTCACTACAGGTAGCAAGCTCTCTCAATACAGATGTAAATGAAGAGTCATTAGTAAAGTATTTAGTCTTTTATTCAAAGCTACCTGTGTCTGTGTTTATTCCAAGTACCAGTCTGAAGCCACAAGTCATTAGATAAAACTTCTACCGCTTCTCTGTGTGACTTTGCTAAAAGAAGATTGGATCCTGACAGTTTCAGTCTCATTTTCCCACATATATACACAGAAAAAAATAGTTATTTAATCTATATCTCATCTGTCCACAAAAAAGGCTCTCAGTATGGATTAAAACAAAATCTTGACTAAAACATGAAATGAAATCAAAGTAATTGAAAGCACAATAAAACACCTGACTGGTTGGATCCCAAAGGCCTTTCTGAATAAAAACATGTTGCCTGTTGGCAAAAGGACAAGAGAAAGGGGGCAGAACCCAACAAGCAATTCCAGAGTTTGGGAGAAGTCGCCTAAAAGGCCCTGCCCCACATCCCTGCCATATCAACCTCCAGTGTTAATGGAACAAGAGGAAAAGTCTTCACTGAATATGTTAAATATGTTAGAACTTAGGCAGGCTTATTTTGGAGAATATAGTCTTTGGAATTTGTGCAGGAGTTCATAAGTGATGGTATGGAATTGTTTTGTTTTTCTCAAGTGTATTTCTATATGTAAAATCATTGCTACATTTGAAGCAATCATGAGTGGGTGGATGGACAGAGCAACAAATGCTTTCAGCAATACAGTAGCCCCTCCACATTCAGGGGCACAGAACCCTCATGAAAGTGGGAAAAACATGAATAACTCCCCCCACAATTCCCCTCCCATTTCCCTCTGGAGCTTTCCCCCTCCCATTCCTTTCCTCTGGCCCTGGTGTGGGTAGGGGGAGAAAAAGGACAACCTAAAAGGCTTATCGGCACTTTTCCCTTAGACAGAGAAGAAGGGAGTTCTGAAATTCTAATTACTTCTGGTAGCCATCTTGAGAAAGGAGCACCTGACTAATCAGCCGGCAGTACACAGCAGAATGTGCAACGACATGGCAGAGAGGCCACATCTTTAGCAATGGGAGGGGCTTTTGCTCACCAAAAGAGAAAAATTTCATTTTAAACACAAGCCTTGCAAGCCTGGGGTGAGCAAAGCAAGGGCTGGGAGGAGGAAATTGGAGGGGAGACAAGCACATGCCTCACAAATAATCAAATTTGTGAAGGTCAAACCCGCAAATGTGGAGGGAGGACTGTAGTTGGTATATAACTGCATCAGGAATATGAGGATAAATATCCCTTACATTTCCATTCTTTTGCGATACTGTATTGCTGTTAATATCAGCTACATTCTACCCCTTTAGACTATGATGTCTGCGCAGATGCTCCTTGTGAACAACAGTGTACAGACAACTTTGGACGTGTCCTATGTACCTGCTACCCTGGTTACCGGTATGACCGTGAAAGACACAGGAACAGGGAGAAACCCTATTGCTTAGGTGCATGGAAAGATACCATTTCTGGAATTTCCAGTTCTTATCCAATATCAGTAAATGTTAATGATATTATGACCTGTGGTTTCATTGTTGTCTCTTCTCTGAGGGTGCCGTCCTGTACAACAACGTATGACAATCAGATGTATTTTTACTTCAACTCCTGTAACTCTCAATATTACCTCTGCTAGTTAAGGTCTATAGGAATTGTAGGCCAAAAACATTTGGAGGGCCACAGTTGCTCACCACTACAATACACTAGTAATAAAGAACCTTTTGTCTGGTGGGGTGCACATTGCTTCAGTTGTAACTGGTTGATATCTGCATATCAGCCATGATTTAATCCTTGATTCATTCAAGGAAGCCACAGTCCAGAGTTTGCAAGACTTGAACAGGGCAGTTTATGACTGCAGTTCTCAGAGTTCTCTCATTCATAAAGTCACCATAAATCAAAGTTGATTTGTGATGACTTGATGACAAATAACAACAGAATCTTGGTCTAAAAATTCTAAATACCCTTCCTAAACTGCCAATCCCAGGATTCCATAGGATGGAACCATGTCAGTTAAAGTGGAATTATGGTGGAATAATTGCATAGTGTGACAGGGCCCCAGGTCAGCAGACAGTTTGTTTGTCTGCCACTGAACTATGCTACAGGAGGCCTGCTTGCATTTGCAGACAGGACTTTGCAATACACTTATACATCTGCCTCTCTTGAATGGACACAGCTGTCCAGCATATCAGGCAGTGATGTTTCTCATTATGTGTTTTCTGATCGCGTTTGAGTGATCATGAGACCTTATGCATGCAAAGTATTTTCCCTACTCATAAGCTAGGCCCTCTTCAAATCACATGCAGTTAGTACAAATGTGAAAAGTCACTTTTAGAGGTTGGAAAAATAACTTTTTCAGACTACCACACCCTGAAACCCTGTGGCGGGGAGGTTGTGGATATTATAGCCAGAGAATATAATGTCTCCAAGCTTTGGTAAATTTTTATTTCTAATCATTCCATTTCTTTTCCCTTTTTAACCCAGTATGACTGTCATCCCTTTTCAGATATTGATGAGTGCACCACAAGCAATGAACCTCTCTGCCCCCACATCTGTGTCAATACCCCTGGCAGCTATCGTTGTGAGTGCCACGAGGGCTATATCCGTGAAGATGATGGGAGAACATGCACCAAAGGAGACAAAGGTATGAGGCTGGTGTTCCTTAAATATATTGCCTCAAAATTATCTGCTACAGGCACAAGAAATTTAAAGCTCCATGTCTACAAGCTAGGCCGTAAGGGCCTACAGGCTTCAATGTCAGGCATGATTAATCCAGAACAGTGGCTTCAAAATGGTTTCAGGGTTCAATGTGGAATACTAGCCCTTTGCCCACCAATAAAATGCTCCTCAAACACAGAAATAGACATGTCTGTGCAAAGACTCTGAAGATGGAGAATTTCTATAACCTTTGAATATCCAGAAACATGATCTTTTAAGACACCGAGATCCCACAAATATTTCAAGGCTTCCTTCAGAAGGGCTAGAAATGTGTTAAACTTTTAAATCATGCTGAGACTCCAAACTGTGAATGCTGTCCTAAGTATCAATTTCTCTGCTTGTATGGTCAAAGCATGGAATTAACGTATATACGCAGCCCGGTCCCCTAGTAGTTTCCTCTGGAGCCGTCTTACCTGGAGGACTGAACATATGTTAGAGGTTAGAGCCCTCATTCATAGATGGCTTCACGGAGGTACAATGGCAATCTGTGGTCCAATCAGGGTCTGCATCTCATGGCATAGATGGAGTGATCTACCATCACCACACTGATACCACAAGCTTCTGGAAACAATAAGTGAACTTTAATTGACCCATTGCTGGATTTGGACTGTGTATTAACACATTGAAGTTGAACTGGTAAAAATCCCATCCCAGTTTTGTGTTGTACAACCTGAACAATCCCCCCCAAATTTTGGGGGAATGATTCCAAATATGTGTACAGGTGCAAGTCACAACAGAAGGAAATTTTGCCCGCTTTCTTCAGCAAACCAAGGCTGGAACAATCTGACCATCAGCATTTTGTTTGTGAATTCAGTCATGCATATAAGCAGTGGGAACCACCTTTGGTCTGAAATTACAACCTGTGTATCTTTTTCTTTCTAGATTTCCAACACATTGCACCAAATAAAATAGAACTTTCCCTCTGGCCTCCTGGCCTTCTGCTCTGAAACTTACTTTAGCCCGCCATCGTGTGGCAGATATAAGTATCTGCATCATTGCAAAGCTATAAGTAGTTTCCATATGATCTGCTACTAAGAAGAGCTGCTTCATATTGCAGTTTTTAGGTAATTGAGGCAGATCTCCTGATAAATTCCTCTTTATGGACAAAGTTAATAAAATGCTAACAAAAACTCTTGGTATCTTGCCCTAGCTCTAAACACAATACACAGCATGGAGAAAATTAATCATTATGTGTTTGTTCTGCAGCGCCAAAGGAATGAAAGCTGTCCGCCTCCCTTGGCCTTATTGAATCTGCAGATTTTACTGTTTTAAAGGGCATCAAGACGGGAAACATCTCTGTTAGATAGATTGTCTTGCATATAGCAGAGATGGCATAGGACAGCCCCATAAACCAAACACAAGTCCATTACGGATAAAACAAGGCAATTAATGAGCTAAACAACTGCAGCCTCCATGAAGAAGAATCACAGGTTTCTGCCTGGATGCTATTCCCAGCTTTAAGCGAGACAAGATCTTCAGTGCTTAAGCTCAGCAAATTAACCAATTGACTCGTTAGAAGCAATGTGGAGCAGTGGTTAAAAGGCTGGACTGGAATTTGGAAGATCCAAGTTGAAATCCCTATGGAGCCATGATGTGCAATGAGTGATGTTCTGTTGGTCATTCTTTTTCAACTTGACATATCTCACAGGGTCATTGGTCATTTCCACACTATGCTGTTTAGTGCTATTATTCCAGTTTTAACATCCTGTGGAATTCTGGGGTTTGTAGTTTACTGAGGCCAAAGAGCTCTCTATCTGAGAATTCTTAAATGCCCCTCTCTAAATTGCAAACCCCAGGATTCCATAGGATGTTAAAAGTGGAAGAATAACACTATAATAGTGTAGTGTGGAAATGGCCGTTGAGTGGAGAGGAAGAGAGACATATACATCACCATGAACCTTTTGGAAGACATAAATGAATACATAAATAAAGAAGCAACAGACAACGGGTTATAGTGGTTTGAATGCTGGACTAGGATTCTGGAAGACCAGGGTTAAGACCCCATTCAGTCATGGAAACTCACCTTGGTGATCTTGGGCAAGTCACAGCTCCTCAGCCTAAGAGGAAGGCAATGGCAATTCTCTGAAGAAATCTTTCTGTGAAAGAGCTAGGATACAGTCGTCATAAGCAGGAATTAACCTGAAGGCATATAATAACAACAAGCAATGTTACTCAGTTAAAGGGAGCTGACAGTGAAGGACCAAGCTTTCAGAGGCAGAATACACAAAAAGGTCTGTCCCAACCTGCTTTACAACAAGAAGTACTTCAGTTGCTCTGTGACATCTATCCAGTGAAGTGGTCAACTAATTGTAGGCATCACAGCAGAGGCACACAAGAATAGCCCAGTGTTGCTGTTAGGCAGATGGCTGCAAGCTCAGAGGCTTGTTTGTCTCTCCATCTTCTATAGAATGTGATGAAGAGTCAAGAATCCCAGCTTTCCTTTTTATTAGCACAGAGTTTCTAGTTCTCATTAAGAACACATCTGCTGTACTGGTCAGAAGCCAGATTTTCATCCTACCTCTCTCTTGAAAACTATTTGAGAACTGGGCTGCAATCTTAGTATTTTTCCTGTAGTACTGAAATGAGCTGTACATCACATCATCTGGCATGAAATTGAATGATTACATTCTCTACCATTCAGTCTGATAGGTTAGCTACATTCTGGATAGAATATTATAGCAGAGTTGTGTGCTTTGAGCCACCGTGGAATTGCAGCCTGTAAGCAAAGAAAGTGGCACTGGACTGCAGCATGCATAGAATCTCAGCTTTAATCTTCAGAAAAGATAAATGTTGTGGCCCTGCAGGCAACTTTCTTGGAGCTAGTGCCCTCCAGATATGTAGGACTATGACCAGTCTGTCCCAGCTGACATTAAGGTGTTGGAGAAGATGGGAATTGTAGTCCATAACACCTGTAACACACCAGGTTAGGGAAGGCTGCCTTAAGGCTATAAAGACAGATATAAAATGATATGAAGAGTTGTAACTTGGAGGACAGCTTGAAAGCTCAGGAGGATTTCAGGTAGCCAGAGGATGATTTAATATCTCCTTTCTTGTGCAATGATTTTTTAAAAATGCAAAATAAGCAAGTGTATCTAGATTTGGTAAATGCACGTCAGTTATACAGGATGGTACATAGCTAAAGCTTTCTCAGGAGAAAGGGTGCATTCCTTGGGGGCAATATATTGATTTTTCATGCAGACAGTAACAAAACCCTAAGCATTAAGGTTTAGTACAGAGTTCCTTTCTTCATGGCTGTATCTCTAACCCTTTGCCCCAGCTCTCTGCTCTTAAGAGTCCCATTGAACAGCAGATGCAATCAAGGAAAATAAAAACAGCTATTGTGCAAGGCAAAGGTCTTATTGCATGGGATATTGGCACAATTATGGTGTATTAAAGTTGGTCCTTGAAGAGAGATAATAAATCACAGTGGTTCCATAGAGTTCCTGTACAGTAAAATCTCAGATATAAGTAGAGAGGTAAATAAATTTCTCCCATTCCTGTGATATAAAAGTTTTACAAAAGACATTAAGACCTACTAACTGGAAACAGCTGGAGCTAAGACTGAATTTGCCTTAGCCTTACAATTCAGGGCCAATAAAGGTTGTTAATATTGTGGGCACCTTTTTCTCTTGCAGAATGTCCACAAAGGAAAACTTCAAAGGTTCATCCCTTCACAGCTGTCTTTGATATTTCACTTCCATATTCTATTTTCAACGCATTTTTAAAAAATAGATCATATTGGAATATTTACTCTCTCTTTTTGTTGTTGTTTTTGTTTTAAGCAGGTTTCTCTGAGAAGACAGAGAATGTGGTGAAACCAGGGGCATGTTGTGCCTCTTGCAAAGAGTTCTATCAAGTAAAACAGACAGTGTTGCAACTAAAACAAAAGGTACAAGAGCTATTGGCATTGTTTTTTTAAAAAATAATAGGTTTTGCCAAATCTTTAAATCAGATATGCTATAATTTTATTGTGAATACATAAAGGAGGAGGATATAGATACCCACACAAACACTACTTAAGGGAACACTTTTGCAATGAAATTATTTCCCTAATGAGATTATAGAATCACTTTCCTTAGAGGCTTAAAGAACAACAGTGCAATTTCACTTAAAGGTGCTTTCATACATTAGGTAATATATTTAGGATGACATGTAGGACTAGAATTAGAATGTCCAGTAATCCCTTCCAGGTGAGTGGCTGCTTTTTGCAAGAGTCATCTGAATGCTTCTCTTTATTTCCTGCTTTGATGGAGAAATGTCACATGGCTCCTCATTATCAAGATGGGATTTTTTTTTCACATACCATTTTTTGTTGTAGAAAAGGCTAAGTCCTCAAAGGAGAGAGCCTAGATGTTGTGGCCTACATCCAATTGCTTGTTTCAACTAGAATCACTGGAACTTATATAAGTGTTGGCTTACCAAGCTCCTTGACTGATAAACTCTAGACTCGTTTGTGAACAAAAACTCCTTTCGCAAAGAATAAGCAAAATTGTCTTCCATCTCCTCTGCAGTTAACTGTTACCTTTCTCCCAACACAAGACATTATGGTGCTTTTTAAAAGTTATAATCATCTTTGCAGGTAATTATATGGAAATTGAGGTTTGTGAAGTATGTGCTGCTTGCTGGTAATGCTTGCTTGTTAAGAAAATTGACTGAGGTACAGTGGTTCTGTATGTAACTGGATGGTCAAAAGAAAGGAGTTGTGTGAATCCATTCACAGAGTTTCCCTGTTTAGAACAAAAGTATCAAGTTGGTTTTATTCTCCACAGTCTTCAGAAGAAGAGGCTTAATGTTCATCTTAGGCAAGAAATACTTATGTAAAACAATGTCATAATAAATCTAATAACATAATCTAAGACCAAGCTGAATTTTCAGCTTGAGTTTTCACACTCTAGCCTTAGGACTCATCTTGGGATGGGGGCAAAAAGAAGATGAAAGTGGAGACAAAACAGAGGGAGGGGGACAAAATCATCCAGGGGTTTGGGTGAAACTTCCAAGCAGCAGTATAATTTCTCCTTTTGATAGGGACTCTTTAACTGCTAATCAGTAGTTAGAGATGCCTTCCTAATGGATAGGGCAAGAAGACAAGGCATCCTGTGAACCACTTGTGGGTCATAGCTGGAGCCCTCGTGGGTCAAATTGGGCCCACATGCTAGAAGTTCCTTTCTCCTGCTTTAGTAGCTCCTCGTCAGCCACTGTTTTATTTACCCAGATATTGATTTGTTCCAAGGAATTCTGGGGAAGACATGGCAGCCAACACAGGCAACTACCACAAGCAGCCATAATTTGTTCCCTGTCACACCCACTTCCATTGATAGTCTGTATCTGGAGCATTATGAGGGAAAAAAATGGTAGCTGGCAGTTGTCCAAGGAAGCTATGTAGCTGATGGGAATAAATGAAGCAAAGCAGAGGGGCCATTTTGTCTTGGCTCTAGCTTGATGGCAGGATGATTCTAGAAGCTCTTAATGATCCTTTAGAACTTACTGGAAATTCTTCAGTTAGAAGATTAATAATGACATTGTCAGATGTAACTATGATGGTGGAACTCCATTGTCGTAGTTACATTTGACAATACCACCCTCAAACCTCCTACCTCTTCAACCTGAGAGTGCCCCAGCCAAAGTGTTTCTGAGGCATTGCAAAACAGGGTGCTGGGAAATTATGTTTACCGCACTCTCCCGGTCATGAAGTGAATCAAGAACAGGCAGCTGGAGAGACTCCTCAGGATGCCGCTGCAACTGCTTGTCACAGTATGCTCCACAATGGAGAGAGGACTACAGATGCCATTTTCCATTATCCTGATCTCCAGCACCTTGAACTGCAGCTTGCATTCTAGTAACTACTGAACAGCATGCCCCACAATGTTCCCTGGCGGACAGATTGAACACCATTACCAATCTCCTCTGCAAAGCGTGCAGCTATAGTAGAGTATTCTGTGTCTTTTCTGGGTTGCACTTTCAGGTCTCTTGGACTTACTTTAAAGCTCAATAAGCCTAGGGAGTACACTGTGTGAACTGAATGTTCACCCTACAATGTGCCCCAGAACTTAAGCATTCTGTGGTGGATGTGCTGGAAAGGGCTTGATGGAGGTAAAAAAAAAAAGCCAACAACACTGGCTTATTCCTTGCTCTGCACAAACTAGTCAGAAGGAGCCCTATGCCAAAAGAAATAAATAGTAGACCATCTAGGCATGCAAGGAATCCTGTGTGTGGAAGAGCTCTCTTTGCACATGTGCTTACTTAAATACATCTAAGTATGTCTTTAATTAGAACTAAATCTTAGACTCAATCCAGGCAATCCATCTCTAAGCATGTTCAGCAACGGTTCCTCCACAGAACAAGAGAACATGAAATGCTAGCAACTGTGAGGTTCAGACCTCATCTTCCATGATTGTTGTTCCTTTTGAAGGCATTCCTTTCCACTTGAGGGGAAAGATTCATACTGGAGTGAGATCATTTTCAAACCATGGTTCTGAGCTGGAATCAATGAGGGAAAATTGAATAGAAATTAAAAAATAATGCCTGGTTAAGAGGATAACATTCAACATCAGGCTCAACGTGCAAGGCAGATGCTTCGAGATAGGGAAGATGAGTTGACTGGACTAAGTGGGTGGGCTATCACATGTTGTGTGGGCTTTAGGGCCAGGTTGACTCAGCCACTTGGCATCTGATATCCCTCACATGTAGTCTTTGGTTAAAGTTGCCTGTGATATATGTTAAAGTTAAAGAAATGATTCATCTACAGCTACTATTGCATCCATATACACTCAGCAGGGAAAGAAAGAAAAGAACACACTGTGGCTGAATGCTAAAATGTCATGTCCAAAAAATGTAGAATCACATGCATATAGGAATGCACACATGGTCTAAATGGAGAACATCCCAGGTTCAGTTTCTCCCTACCCCCATTTAAAGAGACTGTGGTGGCAGAGTCAGGTTGGACCTCTGCTGGAGATCTTGGAAATATGCTGTCAGTCAGAGCAGGCAATATTTGGCTGGATGAACTAATAGTGTGTTTATAAGGCGGGCTCCTGTGCTCATCGTTCCCCCAATGCAAAATATTAGCAGAATATTTTGTGCTGAGTTTCACTTTCCTGTTTGTATTAGTGTCCCCAAATAAATGTACAAACCTTCAACATTCACCTCAGGTTGCTGGACAAACTAGGCAGGATGCTGAGAACTTTCTTGGAACTGTGAATGGCAGGGCATGAAAGACAAAAAAAAAAAAAACAGGATTAAAGCTCCGTTCCTCTCATGCCATGGTCCAAGTCCAATCCAGGCTATCTCCATAGCAGCTGTGTCTGAAAGAAAATAGGCTCATATCCCTAAAGTGCATGATGGGTGCCACATCTACTTTTTTGCACAGATGGGTACTCTTGTAACTGAGCTGGAATTTGAATCCTGGAGTTAGTCCAGAACCTTATACCATGATGCACTCTCCCCCTAGGGGTTAATTTTCATTTTTGTTCTTGTGCCTGTGTATGTATAATGGAGAACAAAAGATATACAGTCAGCCCTCCACATTTGCGGGGTTCACTTTTGTGGATTTGATTAGTCACAGGTTATTTGTTGCCACCTTTGCTGCCTCCCTGTGTCATTTTTAATAGTGACTGCAAGCCTCATAAGACTGAAAAACTGCAAACAAGGCTTGCAAGTCCCTATTAAAAAAGGTATGGAACAGCAATGGAGGTGGCAGTAAGCCCCACCAGCCACCCACTACTGCCTTGTGAAAGAACCCTGATGCCTCAAAGGAATCCATGGTGGGTTGAATATGGTGATCATAGTTTTGTGTGTGTTAAATATGGCTTGGGAGGGCCTAGAGTTATTCATAGTTTTTCCACTTTCATCGGGGTCCTGTGCTCCTAACCCTAGAGAATGTGGAGGGTGACTGTACTTCCTTAAGTGCAGAAGTACACATTGGCCAAGATCTTCTATCTTGGAGACTGAGTATAATTTTGCACTCATGGAGCTATATGATTATTGTGCATTAGTGAATTGTGATACTGCACAACTGAATGTGCAAACAAATGTGACATGTATGATTACAAAGCATGGTGAACTTCTGCATATACAATACACAATGGCACTGCATGTTGAACTCTGCTTCTGCAACTCTCAGCTGAATATGCATGTTATGTGATGCCTGCCCCCTCGCAAAAATACAACCACATGCACAAGGAGATGTATACATGCATCTGATTTTTTTAAGAACTGTCTATAACTCTAACATCCTGTTAATGACTTTTGCATGCAAGTCATTAACAGGATGTTAGAGTTATAGACAGTTCTTTAAAAAAATCAGACACATCAGCTGATCAACCATGCAAACCTAATGGGTGACCATGGGCAAGTAAGATTCTCTCACCCTTAGAAGACAGTGAGAAAACTCCTCCGAATAAATCTTGCCAATATAACTCTAGCATAAAGTCTCCATAAGGCAGAGTTGACTTGAAGGTACATAACAGCAGCAACAACAACAAAGTGCATATCTCTGCATTTGGAGTTATGCATTAATTCTGCCAGCCAGTCCTTGTGTCGATTGACAGTGTTGTGCAAGTGAAAATGATGAAATTTGCAACTGCATATGTAACCCAATGTACATTTATGTGCAGGTACAGTATGTGTTCATGCACAATGCAAGTCCGTGTTCAGTGTGCCATAGTTTTCCATTCACAGTGTTTATCTACACATATAATGATACCCCATGTGCTACTCTGCTCAGCGACATTGAACTTAGGAGTAAATGTCCAACTCTTTCCACATAGGAAATTACCGTATGCATAAGACATCAACAGGATTCCAGCCTCTCTGTGTTCCTCAGTCTATACCTGGCATGTTCTCCATTATCTCAGTTTGGTTCTGTCAGGAGACAGTTTTATGAACTTGGTAGCTGGGTCAAAAACTGAGAGAAGTGCACTGAAAGAACGTTATACTGACTCATGGATTCAAATACAACTGAGCTAAATGTCATTCAACATGGTGAGCAGCTGTTGGTTGATGACGTTTTATCTGTTGCAGGTTGCCTTGTTACCAAATAATGCTGCTGACCTTAGTAAAACCATCACAGGGGAAAAAGTACTTGCATCCAATGCCTATATACCAGGTCCTCCTGGACAACCAGGCGATCGGGGTCCTCCAGGTAAGGCAGCAAATGAATAGACCATTCCTATATTGAAAGAGTTGTGAAATTCTCATTTTGAGTTTCATAGATGTATTATATTTCTATCCCACACTCTGCAAAGAGCTGAGATCAGGAGCAGCTTATACACATCTCCTATAATAAGGGCCTCAGTACTTGGCTTGTTCCATCTGGTTTTTCCCATACCATGAGCTGTCCAAGGTACTATTAGCTTAATTTCTTCGCTTTTGCTAACTGAAAATCACCCATATTATATGTTTGTTGGGTAGCACAGTGAACCTGGGACTCAGAAATTGCAAGCAAGTTGAGAAAGGACTGGGAATTATCCTTGTAAAAATCTGCTTGAAAGACATCATTGCTTTTGCTCTTTATATGCATTTTTTGAGTAAAAGCAAGGGCTTATAATTATTATTACTGTTATTCCATGCAGTATTACGTAGGGTAATCTGGCAAACGATTAGTGCACCAGCATGGTGTAGTAGTTTGAGCATTTGACTACAAAACCTGGAGACTAAGGCTTGATTCCCTGCTCAGCCCCCCAAAAATTCTGTGGTAGGTTTGCTGTAAGTCAGAAACAATTTAAAGGCATACAACAACAAAGCAGATGATTACATTTTTAGTAAATGGTCTCTTTTTTTCTGCCCCACATACTAATGACAGCGCAATCTTATTGTTGGTTTGATATCATTGTGGCCAAATTACAAGGCAGATGATGTGATTCTTTCGGCAGATGATTACTGATCAGCTTCTACCACAACAAGATATTTGAATTAAATGTTCATAATATAGTGGAATTTTGTGAGGTATCCTAATTTTGAACATGGCACTTACTTATACTGACTTTATGTGCTCCAAATCAATAAAGGAGATACTCAGTGGAAGCAGATTTCATCCACAGCTTTATTTCCTTTATTGGAAACCATGGGTACAGGCTCAATATAAAAATTCTTTCCCTTGCCCACATGCCTCAACATGGGCAAGGGATTTCTCAGCCAAGTTGGCCTTTCATTTCATCGTATAGAACTGGGGCTGTTATGAACATTATATAGCTGATGCCTGAAAGCTTCCAATAGCAAATAACAAGTTTATGAAGCCACACATTTGTGCATACTTCCATTTGTTTAACCAGCACTGCTTATATTTTACCATTAAACTATATATGTCAGGCAATGTGGGGCACCTCTAAGAGATATGGAAATGCTTAAGTAGCCAGATTAGTGTTGCTCAGTGTTAGAAAGGACATTGTGGGTTGGCGTATTTTGAAAATGGAACATCATTTCATGTGAGGTTCAGCTGGTGACAACGTTGCTCACTTTTAGGCACCAGACAAAACTCTTCTTATTCATTTGGACTTCTAAAGCACTTCCATTGTGGTGCTGACTGCTCTTTTATCTGTGGAGTTATTGTATGTTAAATTTTTGAAACTGCATGAACTGCATTGATGTCAGTTTTGCTGAAGGCAGTATGACAATGTTTTAATAAAGAAAGTAAATAGTAGCCAATGTCAAGTCAGCGCTCTCTCTCCCTCTCTCTTTCACTCACTCACACCTCTCTCTCTCTCTCTTTCTCTCTCTCTGTGTATATATTTCTTGGCATGTACACTGACAGCTAGTGTGGAACCTGCCTCATGTTCTAACCAGGCCAGTTAATCGTTGAAATTCACTGGCTGGATGTAAAAACATCACTATTTTAATAACCTTAGCAACTGAGGGGAAGCAGTACACATTCTGTAGCAGGAGCACTGCTTCTTCCCATTGTTATTTTCAGGATGGTTGGGATGTGGTTGGTTTCCAGGGACCACAAGAATGGCTGGTTAGGGGAGCTCCATGCAGCCAGTGGTCTGCACTTTTCCCATCTCTGTCTTATGTCAGCCTTACTCACCAACCCCAAATGCTTTTTCATACCCAAATGCCTGAACCCGATGTCAATCTTTGCTGTTTTATTTTGATTGCAGGTGCCACAGGTCCAAAAGGGAGTCCTGGATTTCCTGGGTCTCCTGGTCCTCCAGGTCTGCCAGGCCCTAGAGGAGCAATGGGGCCAATGGGGCCATCTCCAGACTTGTCCCATATTAAACAGGGCAGACGGGGCCCAGTGGTTAGTACTCTGACTCCATACCATATGTGCATATTACCTAATGGTCATACCATTATTTGTTTTTGAGGATGGTGGTTTTGTCTTACAGGGTCCTCCGGGGGCACCAGGAAGAGATGGAGCAAAGGTGAGTGAGCAAATCTTTTCCCCTCATTATAAAGTATCCTTCTGTTTCTTATAAGAGGTTGCTTTCACTTCTTGTCAACCTGGGAAAGTGGAAGGGGGAGCAGGGAAAGAAGCAAATGTGAAAAAAGGCAGAGTTAAAGGAAGTGTACCAAAAGAAATCGTGAACAGAGCCTCCTTGTTAGGACCAGCATGAAGAAGCCTGACGTGGAAGGTTTTATATGCAACAGTCACATCCCATGACTCAACTTGATCAGTAGTTATTAAGAGGATTCCTTGCGATTTCGTTGTAGCTCCCTACTTTGAGTTTGAGGGTGATGTTCAGGCCAAATTTCAACCTCAGATCCCTGAGGCCTCAGATTTATGTTCTGAATCAACATGAAGTAGCACCACAGCTCATCTTATTACTGTAGAGGTCTGTTTATAATTTAGGACAAGTTTGTGACATATCTCCTTTTTAACGTATTCCACATTTGGAAGCCTGTAAATTCCCTCTGTTTATATTACTTGGGACTATTTTCGTTGTTGAAACATATGTGCATTTTTCATGGCTTTGATACAATTTCCTGCCAATCTTACTACTGTCAGTTTTGCACTGTTTCTTTGTGCTAATCAATATAATTACTACTACAAATAAATGGACAAGTTTAACCAATTATAGACGTATTAGATTAAACAGAATTGTGTTTTGTATGTAATAAGATACAGTATACTATATATGTAGTCCTCTATGGCAGTTTCAAATATATAACTTAAGTTCCATACTCTTGAGTTACACCCTTTTGAGAATTATTTATTCAGGAGGCCAACATGGTCTCTAGTTTCAGGACCATGAAAGTCCTGCAGTCTGTACTTACCAAGCAGCAGCTGCTGCAGTTGATGGGGGTCTGTTCCCCTGTCGGTCAGGAAGCAGCTGATAGTACCACTCTCTCTTGTGCAAGCAATCTCCAGTGTGAGGGGAATTGTGACATGGGTCCTGCTTCTGTCCATAGACTCAGAGATCACTCATGGAAGAGTGATCTCTGAGTGGAAATGGTAATCAGCTGCTTCCTAGTTGACTGGGGAAGAGAACTCTGTTGTTTGCAGTGGCTGCTTCCCAGTAAGGGTAGACTGGGGGTGGGATTGGGCCAAGATTCACTGTGTACCACCATAACTATGGTGCTTACACATATATATCTCCCATATAGGAGTCCAGGCAGGGTATATAATATACAAGGGTATATACCTGGCATTGCCCAGGATTTTATTTTCTCATAGGTAATTCTTGTTAGAAATAACATACAGAGTTTGGGTTCCTGAGGTAATACTCTGCCCATCTTTTTGCTGCTAGGCCTCATCTCCATAGCAACCGGCCTGAGCTCTCTGGCTGATAATTCTAAAGGCCCCTAACATATTTACCTGGTGTTGCCCGGGATTTTATTTTCTCATAGGTAACACTTGTTAGGAATACCTTGGGAATTACCTTACCTTACCTTAGGAATTAGATGCAGCTGAAATACACAGATTTGAGATTCTGTGTTCATAATTCCCCAAATTGCCTTGTTCAGTATCTGTAACTTGCCCCCATAGTTTCCAATCCAATCTATATTGAGAGTTATTAACATGCAGAGGTTGGGTTCTTGAGGGGACCTCCTGCTAGCCCTCATCTCCATAGCAACTGGCCTATTCAGGACTCTCTGGCTGAGAATTCTAAAGGCCCCTCCCTAAACTGCCAACCCCAGGATTCCATAGACTCTTCACAGCCAGCCAATCATATGAGGTCTTTGCCTGCCTGACAAACAGACAAGCTCACTCACAAACTTTGACTTATATATAGTAGATAATTGATTGCCCATTGCATATTACTTGATGTTTTAATATTTAAAAATAATTCTCCTGGATCTTGAATAATCTTCCAAGAATGAGGCAGTCTGTTGACTTAATTACTTGAAGAACTAAAACACTGCAGTCTGGAAATATGTCACATATGGTAAAGTATTGTGAAACTCTTATTGAACTCAGTTAATTCTTGGTAAAGTGAAATTCTTTTTGGAAGCTGCTCTAAATATTCAATCTTTTTTTTTTCCAATAAATTCACTGTAATCTGGACCAAAAAGAAACAAATAAGCGCTGTAATCAGCTGTAACCCCATATTTACTCAGCTCAATTGACCTAAGTTAGTCTTTTCTCTGGGTAATGCATATGATTGTTGGATATGAGGGCAATCTGGCTGCGACATCTGTCACCCCATATGATTGTACATTAAGTGATTCAGAGATGTGAAAATGAGATTCAGTTCTAATAGAGCCGAAGGGACTTTTGATTCAAATCCTCATGGAAGCAAAATCTTAATACGGAATTGATCTACAAGTTATGATTCAGTTTTAATCAGTGCCAATTAAGCATAATGGTGTTTATTATAGGGCGAGAGAGGTGCACCGGGAGAAAAAGGACCACCTGTAAGTACCATATCCAATTCCAATGTACAATTTATTCAGTAAGAATGGAACATTATCTGTCATAACCAAATAGCTTATGTGGAGTGACTGATGAATTGTGTTGACACATGGAATCAAGCATGGATTTATTCCTATACAGCGAGGGTCAAGCCAAAAAGGACAAGTGCATGCATAGGCACCTCTACCATTGTAGTATCTAAGAGAATTTTCCCATGTCCTGAAAGCATTATGGTCTCAGTCTGTATTCCACATTGTTCTAAAGTGATGGCAATGGTGACAGTGGAGAGACATGGCATGCCACAATTTTGGGATATTAGTAAATTTCCTGGACATTGCTGGAGAGGAGAGGAGATGAGCAGTGCTATTTTTCCAAGAGATATGTGTTCACTGTACCATCTAGTTCACAAATTCCTTCTGTTTTAATGAGGCCACAACAGGAATCACTGCCAATTAATCCATACAGCATAATAGCGGAAGATAGTGTCGTGTTATGTAAAACAGGGATAGATGCATCTCAGTGCCATCTCAATCCTGTCAGTTTACATTTGGACTGTAAGATGGTTCACTTGTTACAAGGATGCAAGTTTTGTAGATGCAGATGTTATCTGTATATTTTTGCATGCTGGATAAGAGTAACAGACCAAGCGTGGGGCTATCGGCATGTAAAGAGATCCATGTGCTCCAGAATTTTGAATTGCATAGTTCATATGTGCACCTTACAATTCTCTTTAATCAGTACGAAAATCATTCTTGTACCTGGGAAACTCTGCAAATCATAATATGTTAACTTGAAACAGATTAGTTGTTGTGTATGTCACCCCCTACGGACATGAAGTCACAAAATGAAGGACTGCTTCACAAGTTACTGTTCCTTCCATCTGTATTAAATATACCACTGCTAAGAATTCTGCTTAGCATTGTCTGGGATGATGCTGATAATGTCACTTATGAATTGAACAAAATTTTATCCTTAACAAAAACGATCCTTAAAATGGACCCAAAAAGGGTGCAGTTTGCTGTTTAGTCGAAAACTTACAAAAATGTTTGACGTTGTCCAAGTTGATGCTGATCATTTTCATTATGATTCAAAGGAAACAAAAATTTGACTGATAGTACCTACAATTCATAAAACTTGGTACATACTAACTTCCATGCAAAATGGACCTAACTTAGCAATTTTTTGAAGAATCTGATGTTTCCTTATTGGTCCTGAACTTACATGAAAATGTTCAAGATACTGACCTAAGTAAATTCATAAATGAACTTTCTAGAGAAAAAAAAGTTACAGAAATCCAAAGTGGTATCTGAAATAGCTGCTGGATGGGACCCAACCCCTTATTATATTTTGTTCTGGTTCCATTAGATAACTCTGTGATTATGCGTGAGGACTTGTATAGCATAACAGAGGGATAGACATGTGGACTTAACAGTGTAAAAACTGACAACCATGTTGAACCAAACATGCATCCCAGGCCCTTTCCGTATGATGATGCTCTTCCACATCGTTGTGTTGCAAATCCGGGTGCGGAAGGGAGCGCATCAGCAATGCTCCCCTCCACACCTGCTTGCTTCCTGAAGAAAGGAGCGGGACAGCCCCACCCCTTCCACAGCGCAGTGCAGCTAGGCACTTGCCATTGCTGTGCCGGGGCAGGAAGTGTCACAATCACGCAGCCACACCTTCCGCATGACAGTAAGTATGGGAGCACTACGTGATGGGAGGTATAAAACGAATGTTTTCCTTTTTTTCAAATACCGTGTGAGTGTGATGCTTCGCGACAGGTTGGCAACAGGATGGTGACAACATCGTGCAGAAGCATGACCTGCTGACCGTTGGCATCCCATGGCAGAAGTGGCTCAGCGACATCATGCAGAAATGGCCTCACTTTGCCCCAGTCATCCATTTGATTTGAAAGTGGCCTCTCTGATATGCACATAGAGCTCTCCTGGCTTCAAAGCCTTCTTTCCTTTCTTTCAGTGAAATACCCCACATGCTGAAGAGCAACGGGTATATTTTGTAACTGTTCTGAAGCACATGTGGGACACCAGACTGAAGAAATGACTGAATGGTGATATGTGTATATACACTTTAAATAAATGCATTCTGTTCTTTCCCATTCAATTTTATTACTGATACTATTTTTACGTAATAGATGGTGGAGAAGTGAGTACTGGAAAAAACTGTCTTCCTTTTCATTGTGGACCTTATTCTTTTCAATCCTTATTTATTTTGTTAAATTGGGAGGCGTTTAATAATGAGAGCAAAATTTCACATACTGAAACATTTGAAATTTGTATTTGGAGCAAATAAGAGGCAAGATGTCTTATTTCAGAGTTTTCAGTTTAATGATCTCTGGTGAAAATATGAAGGATAAGTAGTTTACTTGTCACACTTGTGATGTTTCTAGGGGCCTCCAGGTTCTTTTGATTTCTTGTTACTGATGATGGCAGACATCAGGAATGACATCGCAGAGCTGCAAGAGAGAGTGTTTGGGCACAGGACTCATTCATCAGCAGAAGAGTTTCCATTACCTCAGGAATTTACAAACTATCAGGACATGGTGGATCTGGGATCTGGAGATGACTACAAACAAAGGACTACATCAAAAGACTCCAGAACACCCAGGGAAAGCAATCATTAAAAAGAGCTTGCAGTTTGGAAAGAAGTTTTTAAAATGAGGATAGTGATCCTCAAGTCATGTAAGCCAGTATACTTGAATATATCCCAGTTTAGCCTTGTGGAAATAAACAGGAAAAAGGATGGTATGCACATTTCAATGGGATTATCACATTCCCTTCCTCAAATATTACATGCCGGCAGGACCAAATTAGGAGTGAAATATGACAGTCTGACAGCTTTCATATGAAGTTATCTGTTGCTGGAATTTACTAGTTCTGGGTGCCAGTTGGGAACTGCATAGGTGAATGCACAACTTGTATGTAAAAAAACACTTCTAGAAAGAAGTATTTCTCACTGGAGTTTCTGCTGGCATGCTAGGTTTTGTGTACTGAGAGATCTTTGCTTGTTTCTTTCTTTTAAACTGGGAAATGTTCAGATGTGAGATCTTCTGGCTCTCTGAAGTGCTACAATCCAACCATTTCACATGAGTTAAGGAATGGTGCCACTAACCTCTCAAAAGCAAGAGGTACTAGTCCTAAAGTATAGTGTGAGTTTTTGTGGGGTTGTGGCCACTGCATCTTTCTCTGCCAGTGCTCACACATCTAAAGAAAGGATTTTATCCAATGTAGCTCTCACAGGCTTCCTCCTGTCCCCTCCTTTCTACAGTGCTGACACTGGCCAGGATTGTGTTCAGCACTGTGGAGCATTGAAGTTCATATACACCTGTGACATTCCAATAGCTATTCCGGATCATGGAAAGGCAGAACTATGCCCATGAACCAGACCTTCTTAAGACATCCCATTGCACTGTTGGCAAAAGAGGAACTGCTTTTATAAAGCAGTATAGGATCCTTTTTCATGCAAGTGTGTAAAAGTACCACTGCTGACATAACCCAAGTGTGCCAGCGTAATCACCCAACAGAATACTAGTTCTACTCTTCTTGTTAACCAAGATGTCTTAATATTATTTCATTATTACAGACCAAACTGAATTTTCCCTTGTTTTGTAAAGGATGTGCGGTTGCAGTATTTAAGAATTTTAAGTAGTGCAAAGTTAAGAAGAAGCCCAGTGTAAGTAGCAAGATGGGCTGTGATAATGGGGCTTCCCATTATCTAGGCTTATCAAAGGGAGATACTTCCCTCTTCAGGTAAACCAAGGGTTAATGAGGTGTTGGGATTACATCAAGGGTCACAGGGTGAGAGTTGACCAACCAAAAGGAAAGGGTCAGCATCACAGGTCACAAGGTGAGAATTGACCAACCAAAAGGAAAAGAGGTGGGCATCTTGGAGATGCTTCCAGATCCTTCCAAGGAGGAAAATATAAAACTTCTGAGAGGTCATGTGGCCAGAGAGAGACAGAGAGAGAGAAGAAAGAGAGAGGGGAGAGCTGGCCCAGTTGAGCTGGCAGGCATGCTGTGTCTCCTGGACCCCCCTCTCCTCCTTCATGTGACACTGTAGGTTTATTTCCAGTCTCTTAAGTTGACTTCCAGCCTTGCAAGACTGGAAATTCCCTCCCAGTGCTTTTACTAGGGTTCTTGCCAGCCTCCCAAAGCTGAGTCCCACGCTTGGAACGACTGGCAATCTCCCCAACTCTATCGGTATGCTGCCAGCACCCCCCTGAATTATGAATTACTTAGACAGAACAGGAGGGACTCTGCCTAATCTCTAAGCTTAAGGATATTCCCCCTCCTCTTTCCTCTGAGTGAGAGAGGTCCTATGTAGCGTGTGCCAACCCTGGCGTGGAAATGGAGAGAAACGAAGGTTTATAGAAGTGTTTTAATCAAGACATGCAAATAAATAATATATACTTGGGAGACTCCCCTCTCCCAGGTGCACTTAGTTACAAGAATTTACAAAACAGATATAACAGCACAGATACATTCTTAAGATCAGCCAGTTCCCAAAATAACAACATCCCTAACGCGACTAACTACTTATTTCTAGTTACTCACAATTAGGTTATAGGCGTAGATGGTCTAAAGGAGGAGAGGGGGGTCCAGGAGACACAGCATGCCTGCCAGCTCAACTGGGCCAGCTCTCCCCTCTCTCTTTCTCTCTTTCTCTCTCTCTCTGTCTCTCTCTGGCCACATGGCCTCTCAGAAGTTTTATATTTTCCTCCTTGGAAGGATCTGGAAGCATCTCCAAGATGCCCACCTCTTTTCCTTTTGGTTGGTCAATTCTCACCTTGTGACCTGTGATGCTGACCCTTTCCTTTTGGTTGGTCAACTCTCACCCTGTAACCTTTGATGTAATCCCAACACCTCATTAACCCTTGGTTTACCTGAAGAGGGAAGTATCTCCCTTTGATAAGCCTAGATAATGGGAAGCCCCATTATCACATGGGCATCATCTGCACAATGTTAAACTGACAGATAATTATGCCATGACCGTGGCTTATTTGCTGATCAGATCATTAGCTTACATAATGATGTTGGAGGTTGTGGAGGATGAAGACTTCAGAAAGTATTAGGTAATTGCCAACCCTATTAATAATACCATGTCAGCTTCTTTCCCTTCCTACACTAAGGTTTGATTACAGGGTATGCAACATGGACTGAAGTCTTCCTGTTCATGGGTCCAGGGTTGGACCAAGACATTTTTGTTTCTGAGGCAGGAAAGTAAAATGATGACCCTGTTCATTCACCCATGTTAAAGTATGCCAAGTTATTTTGAAGCATGAGTCAGAAAATCACACAAGCATCTCCACCACTCCATCTCTGATAGTAAATAATAATAATAAAAAAATAGGTTATTAATAATTTTTTGCCTCTTCATGTCACCCAAATCTGCTGTTTGAGGCACTTTGCTTAATAGCAGGGCTGGCCCTGCACACGATCTAACATTGGCACAAATGAAGACACCTCATATCTACAACAGCTGACGTTGCAAAATAAGCAAATAAGCTCCAATCATCTCTTTGTACATTTTTATGGCCCATGGGACTATAAACTGGCTTTAATGCAAGTACCATGGCTTAAATGACTTGTAGATTACACTGTCCAAAAGACTTGTAGGATATTTTCAAAAATGCACTGATAATGTATAAAGTTATATATGTATTTTATTGTTCAAAGGTTTTTCTCTTTTGTTTTTATTTTTCCTTTTCACCAGAAATATTTACTGGGAGCCACCTGTGAGGATCTGAATAAGAATTACACCCCCTAGGATGATCTAAATATGGATTTGCAATAGATTTGAATTTGAATTTGCATGGATTTTCATCACAAAGCATCTTGAACGGTGTCTGTCTGTAACCATTGACATTTCTAACTATAGCTACATGATTATTTTCTTACACAGATGTGACTTTACCCATTTCTCAGTCAAACAGAGAATTTTTTTTTTGAAGTTTTTAGCTAACTAGGTAAGTGCCAGTGTTACCAGCTCATTAACAAATTGCATCTGTTCAGCTATGATATGCCTCCCTTGAATGATTTATGTTTCAGTTGTAATATACTGAACACACATATAACAATGCTGAGCCAAGAATCCTCATACATAGTATTGGTCCAATTCTTGGTGTGCAAGTTTCCATACCAGTCATATGATCGGTTATACTCAGTAGTTCCTGGAAGGAAGCAGTGGTAGTGCAGGAATCCTATTTCTCCTAGCAGAAGAAATAAGATATAGCATATTGGTTCACAGAGAATTAGCCCTTTCTCTAGCGTGGTGGTTGAGTCAATATGTTTTAACATAAACATCGGCAAACTAGTTTACTTTGAGGAGGGAGCACTGGAAACTTGTGGACTTTGCTTCATTTACACCTATCAGGATGTTGTAACAATAGATTACCTGAATTAGCAAGATGTTACACTAGATCACTTCTGAAGTTCCCTCCAACTTTAGAATTCTAAAGTTGGTATTGACTACTAGGCTATAAGTATTGGCTGCTGAGGCCAAACAGATTCCTTTAGAAAGGTAGCAAAAGAAGTAGCAGGTAAGTAATTGGCTGCACTCTAGATTTAACTAGGTCCAAAGGCCTTTTCAAACTACACAGTTAGAGTACTGTGATTGCGCTTTAAGTGTCATAGCTGTCCTGTGGAATTCTATGGGATCTGCCTTTTACTGAAGCACAAGAGATCTCTGGCTGAGAATTCTAAGTACTGCTCCCTGAACAAGAAACCTGAGGTTTCCATAGGATAGAATCATGACAGCTAAAGTGGGATCATAGTGCTATAAGTTGAAATGGTCCCAGGTAAAAAAAACTCAGTTCTCTCTATCTCTCTCTTCACCTTCATACTTCAAAACTTACCTCACACTCTTTGCCTGCATCTCTGGTTCTCAGTGCCAAGAGAAGGAGGCCACATAAAGATTGTTCTGTCAGATGCTTAAATCTCCTCCCCCACAGTGATGCTGTAGGTGAGATACAGAACTTGGAAAAATTAGTTTTTTAAACTACAACTCCCAATTCCCAGCCAGTATTGCCAGCGGACAAGTAGATTGGTGACTTCAGGTAGCTGTAGTCTAAAACCAGTGATGTTTCCGAATTCTAGTAGTAGGTCCTCCATAGAGATCAAGAGATGGACCAGACAATACAGCTTACTTTCTGCCAGGGTGAGGAGTCTTTATTAGTTATCGAGAACTCATAAGTAGTCTGTTGGGAGCATGCCGTACTGGATGAGACCAGAGTCAAAAGTGGAAGAACTATTTTCCTTTTGCTCTTTCTCCTCTTCCCTTTTTCTCTCCCTTTCCTTCTCTCTTCTCTCTCTCTCTCTCTCTCTCTCTTTGGCAAAGCATTTCCTTCCTTCTCAGCTACTGGGGGAAGAACAGATTTAGCCGGAGGCCTGAGTGGACTGCTTATAGAAGGCTTTAAAAATCACACCAGTGACCTCAGATCACCCACACCTGCTTTATGAGGAATCCATAGACCACAATATTGTGCTTCCTTCAGACTTTTTCTGTCCCTACGTTTTTTGGTGACTGGAAAATGGAAAATGTGGATTACTCTTCAAATTATGCTCAATTTAAGCCATTGGTCATCTAACATTTCTGATAAAATCCACTGCGATCCTATTTCTTTCTCATATTATCTCTGGTAAAATACAGCTAGTCTTGTGTGTTGTCTTTCCTGCCACGTGCCCTTTCAAATTTTCAGAATCAGCTATACCTTTTATATAACTCCAGTTTTGTCCACAGGAGAGGAGATCATAGCTGGTCCATAGTTAGGGAGAGAAAATTCCATTTATATGTAAGTACTGGTTTGAGGACTGCATTGCCCACAGGACTTCAGATCATTTGTTGTATGTTAGGAAAATCTCACTAGCATTGATCAGCTGACTCAATACTTTGCTTTCATATGACTTTACAACAAGAGGCCAGTCACCCCTACATTCCCCGCACAATGGCTGAGATCCCACATTGCCCAGCATAATGTAAGAGTTCTACAAACTGCACTACAACTCACCACCTCCAGGACTCACAGTTTTGCTTCAGTAGATCCCTTGAACAGCCATTCTGTGAGTGGTGGAGAAGGTATTGGAGAAGTGTCTGGCTATGTCCCATGACTAGATGCAAAGTGATGACATCTGCCCAGATCTGCTGGGTCTCAGTTTATGCTGTCATTGGTATGAAACATAGCCAGACACTTCTCCATGCCCCATTCTCTCTGCCAACCATAGAATGGCCTTTCAATGGGGGCTATCATAGCAAAACTATGAGTAGGGGGTTTATTGCAGAATGTAGAAAAGAATACCAATCTCAGCAACAACCAAAAAAGATGTACCCATAAAGTGGTCTTATGCCTTATGCCAGCTAATCCCAGGATTCCATAGGATGTTGAAAGTGGAATAATGGCACTATAAGAGTATAGTGCGGAAATGTTCACAGTAAATAAACAGAAGTAACTGCCCACTAATGATGGGTCCTGTAATATCATTCCTTTCCCTTCTTTTAAATAGAAGATACACTGCTTTGTCCCCTCCTGCACATTTAGAAAGCTATGCAGCACACAATTATTTATAATAAATATATGAAATGTTAGAGAGTGTATAAAGCTGTGATTTATGTATTTGCAATTAAAGAAAGCTATTTTTTCTTAATTGTGGTGTTGGTTTCTCTTTCTCATTCTTTTTATAATGATGTCTGTAAAGGTGGATGAACCTATGTGGTATTGTAGTTTGAGTTTTGGACTAGGACTCTGTGGGACCAGAGATGGAATCCCCGCTCAACCATGTAAACCCACTGGGTGACCTTGGACAAATCACACTCTTTCAGCCCTATGGGGAAGGTAATGGAAACCTTCCTCTTAATCAACCTTGCAAAGAAAACACTAGGATAATTGTAAGGCAGAGCTAGCTTGAAGGCACATAGGAAAAACAAAGGGGGACCATTGGCACCATCCATTCAACAGTTGTAGAAGGCGGAATGTGTAATGACCTATTAAGCATATGCTACTGGCTCAAACAATACATTTTTATCTGAGAAGAGCAGAAGAAGATACTTAACATCTGCTTGGTTTACAATGGAAGGCCATGGGAAGACAAACCCTTCTACTACTGACTACAGTGCAATGCAGAAACACACAGCAACATATTCAACTGAACATGAGATGTGGAGGGGTGACAAGCCTACCTTTATTAGGATCCAAGAACAGGGCACTGAGGTGGGGTGGGTGAACTAAGCTGCAAGTCCATTCCCATGAGGGAAGAGAATGGTGCCAAGTGGAGGAAGGCACATCTCAATGTTTATATGGGCATATTGATCTTGCATGACTTTCTAGAATTTGCAGAAGTAAAATCACAAAGTGTACTAGAAAAGAACGACATATTCTGAAGTTAGCTACCAAACCAGCCCTTTCTCTCAGAAAAAGGAAAGATAACAACCTCACAGGTACATCTGGTGGAAATGTGGAAGAGGGACCTCTCAGTGGCTGCTCGAAATAGAAGAAGTTAGTCTGCTTGCCTCCAATGGAGGCCTTCCAATAACAGGTGAACACTCTCTGTCTCAAAAGGCCTTTGGGAACTGACTATTTATGGTGACAAGAGCTTTTAATAATTGTGCTGCATTGTCCCTGTTCTAATGAGTATGCGCTTTTAAATTGCTTTTGATTCTATTGATACAGGGATACAGTGATGTGAACCTTTATCTCCATCTGTTTTAATTTGTGTAACCTGATTTGAGTCCCATGCAGAGAAGTTATGGCTTGGCGGGTCATAAATTCTGCTGGCCTGTTTTAGATATGCCACAGCCTCTTTGTGACCAAAATATAAACCTGGGATATAGACCAGCTATCTTGTAGTCATGGGTGTAGGTATGTTGGACCAGTACTTTCCCATCCATGGTCCTATGGAGACATATTTAAAATATTGTGATAGCACCAAATGGATACAGGCAGCCTTCCTTCTGACAAAGATGCACCTCATGATATCTTAAAATATTTTGGTCACGTCCAGACAGAACCAGGCAATAATTAGAGATGAGAATATACAGCTTCCCAGTCTTCTCCAGTAATTATTTTGATGAGAAGAGTTTTTCAGCATCTCTGATTTCCATTTTGATGCAGTTTTTATTCTGAGTGCACCAGTCACTGTACTACTGGAACTAACCCTTTCCACTCAAATGACTTTTGGAAAGACCAGAGGCCAAGTGACAAAACTGCTAATGGTGACTGAGAATCTACATCAACCAGGTGGAGAGTGATGCTCCATATGCACACTTCTGTATCTGTCCTCTGCATATGTCTCCATAACCTCCAAATTTTCAGAGGTGAAAAACAGAACATGTGTGACCAATCAGTGTGGTCAAGGTGGCACAAGATATCAGTGAGGAAGAACAGAAAAGCTAGAAATAAAAAAATTGCTTGTGCTCAAGCTTTCTGAGCATGACAAGATTCTGTCCCCTTTTCTCCTCTCTTTCTTGCTGAATTAATGGGTTGCAAACTTTGCAATAATTGAAGCAAGCTGAGGACAAAGAAGGAAAGTGGAAGGAGAGAGAAAAAGAGACATTTAAAAAGAGCTGACGAAGTGAGACCACAGTCGATTAATCAGGACTATCTGCCAAATTTGGACATTTGGAGGGTATGTCCCTGTTTTGGATGGGGTGCAAAGGACTATCCTCTAACCCTTTTTACTTACCTGAAACCTTTCCCCCCTCCAGGATAAATTGCTGTCAATCCCCAGCCAGGGTGTCGGTGTTGGTGTTGCTCGCCAGCGAGGAGGAGAGAGCGGAGAGGCAATTTAACAGTTGGCATCAGTTTGGCTTGGCTCACAGGGGAAGGGAGTAGTTCAGCTCAAAGGAGGAAGGAACAAACTGAGCACTCCCGCCTATCCCTCTCCCCTTGAATGTACATCAGTTGAATTGCCTTCCTGCTGTCTTCCTCCCCTTCCACTAAGCAGGAGGAGCAGTAGCACCAATAGTCTGCCGTGGGCCTAGGAAGCTGCTGGGAGAGGGGAAATTTTTGGCATTGTACGGCAGAAGAGCACTGTGCAGTCTATCCAAAAAGAGAAGCACACACACGCGTGCACCACGCACACACATATTCTACACTTACATGTTCATTAGGATTCTATCTGATAAGTCCAGGAGAGTTTGTGTTTGCTTTTAATGCGTGACTGCTGAATGCATGTCATCATGGTGAGTTAAAAGAAATGCTGGGTGGATGTTTTTGGCTACTCTGAACATTCACTTTCTTATTGAAAGTTGTCTGTCTAATTCACTGGCTCTGCTTTGTGCCATATTTCCTTCCAACTGCCAGTGACAAATGCACAGCACCAAGCCAATTTCTGCTCTAGGATATGTATGTATGTGCCTGTTACCTCCGCAATCTGGCCTGGCTTTGGTGAACCAAAGATATCATTTTTGATATCATAATTCGGTCTTCTGCCACCAGCCAAGAGTTTGTGAGGCCCCGCCGAACAAGCGCGAAGCTAGGCATGGATGATACTTGTTGCTCTCACTAAAACACCAGATATCGCCAGATCCGCTTCAGGGGGAGACCTCCCGACACAAACACCTTAATTACAATTGCACAGTAAAACAAAAGGACTCTCTGCCTAAGAGAACACCCTGGTGAGCTAGGCACTTAATGGCCGAGCTAGCCGCATCTACATACCGGCCATACCATTGTCAATTTGGACTATAATTCAATCATGTAAATTCTGACCTTTCGCAGTCTTTGTCTCCAGTCCCAAACCTATTGTTCTCACCAGAGACCAGACTAGCCTGTGGTCGTTTTTTTCCCTATAAAAATCCCCCATTCTGAGAGCTCTTTGGAACTCTCGCTGGGTCACTTGAACCATCTGGAACTCTTGTCGGACCTTGCTGAAAATCACTTGCTGAAATCACTTGAAGCTCCCGTCGGATCTTCTTCCTCGCCTCGCTGCCGCTTGATCTAGCAGATTCCCCTCGGCCCTTACGCCGGGTTTCCTCCTCTTCAATTGGTGTCTCCAGGACTTCGGACAGGTGGCGTCTTGCCCATTCCCCAAATTCTCTTTCTTTCCTTTTCTAGTTAGGAGTGTGCTTGTGTTTTTATTATTTGTGTTTAATAAATACTGTTAGTATTTTGAAACTGCTTGACTCCTCACTGACCTGAACCGGTATACATAGGATAAAAGATTCCGCTGCATTGCCCTGCCTCTCGTTAGCCAAGAGAGTGCTCCAGCTAATTTCCCCATCTTGCTTGTTGTTGTTTGGTTATTTGGGCACCCCGCCCGGGACCCCCAATTTACAGGATAACATGCCTTCAAGTCATTTGTCGACTTATGGCAACTCCATGAATTTCATAGGGTTTTCTTAGGCAAAGAATACTCAGAGTTGGTTTTGCTATTTCTTCCTTACATGATCCTTGAAGGAGAGGAGAGTTTTCCCAGTTGGGCACATCTTACTACCAATTCCATGATCCACTGCCAGGAAAAATGATTTCAGCAAAACAAGAATGTACACAGTGTACCTTGCCTGCAGCCGTCCTCCTGTAGGACACATGAAACATGCAGTGATCTTTGCTGAGGGGGAGGTTACTCCTCTTTGGCATGGCTCACTACATAACCCATGATCCACCACGAGGGAGCTTTAGACCAGTGAATAATCAAAGTTCTCTGAATAGTGTATAAGCCTCCTCTGGTTCCATGTGATGGTGGACTATGTATACTTTTTCACTGACACTGAAACGCTCATGTCCCCACACACTACATATTCTGAGTATTTTCCAAGTCCGGGTAGAAAGAGGAGCATGTGGAGATGATTTGGATTTTGAAAATGGTTCTGACTGCTGATGTTGCACACTCAGAATTATATATCCAGGCTGTTCAAAACACAAACAACAGCTGGAGAACATTTCAAAAAGAAGAGATCCTTCTCCTTTGCTTCCTAAGCTATGTGAAAACTTTTTGCAGATTTCTGCTGTGTCTTATTAACTTTTAGACTATCAAGAGACTCTTCCCCCCCGCTTTTGTGCCAAGGTTGTAGCCAAATGTTTAACTTAAAGAATCTTAACAGTATCCTGAAGCTCAGTCCTTGCCTTTTTTATTTTATTTTATGATGGCTGAGATTCTACATCATAATACATTTTTCATAACTTTACAAATCCATAGCTGTGTTGTAGAAATGCAACAAAGTCCTATTAATGAACTGCAAAGATCATAGAATCATAGAGTTGGAAGAGACCACAATAGCCATCGAGTCCAACTCCCTGTCATGGAGGAACATCATTTCACATGACGTCCTCGCAATCCCACAACACTCCCAAAACCAGTAGTCGGCGACCACACATTATATCATTTTCCGCTTGTTGCTGAAAATGATGTGTGATCGCACTTCCCTTCCGGGCCCCAGACGCACTTACCTTGTGTGCAGACGCTCCGGACACACAGCCATCGCGCTTCCTCCTCTAGCCCAGCCTGGGAAAGTACCCGGCTGTGCTGCGGAAGGAAGGGGCGGAGCGCTGACACTTCCTTCCGGCCAGCATGCAGCTGGTGTGGAGGGGAAGCAGAGAGGACGCAAGTGCCTCTAAGAAGAGGCTTCTCACGTGATCCCCTCGCGACACCAGTGGCACTAGGTAAGGTGCGAAAAGGGCCCTAGTCTCTGGAGCAGCAGAAAGCAAGGTTACTCCATCTTCAAAATGATATCCCTTCAAGTATTTAAACATGACTATCATGTCACCTCTTAATCTTCTTTTCACCAGGCTAAACATACTAGCTCCCTAAGCCCTTCCTCATATAGCATGTTTTCCAGACCCTTCACCATTTTGGTCACCCTCGTCTGGACATGTTCTATCTTGTCTGTAAGGAGCAGTCAGAAATAGAAGTAGGTTGCTAGTGCTGGCTGCTGGGTCCCTCTTCAGAATACCAGCCGCTGGGGGCCAACAATTTGGGGATCAGGCTCACCAGGTACAGAGAAGTGCAGGGAGCCACAAGGGAGGGGGAAGTACAAAGAGGCACAGCAAGATCTAGGGGGCCGAAAGAGGCACAGAGAGGGTCTGGAAGGCTGAAAGCAGCACAGAAAAGTCTGGGGAGCAGAAAGTGGCACACTTTGGATATACTGACCAATTCTATGTCATTTTACAGAGGTATAGGGATCAAATAGCCCCAAATGTCCAAGAATGTATAGGGCCAGGCAACATCCCCTTATCGACTTCATATGCTACAAATTGCACATTAGATCAGAGTGCAATTATTTGTTCTGCCTGTCTCAACTGGGACCAAAAAGTTAAACAAAGTTAATGTAATCAATAGTGCTTGGTAATATTTGTCTGATGATTAAAAGAAATAACTTTCTGTTTTCAAAACTCATTTTTCAATAAGCTGTACAATAGTTGTACATTTGAATATCTGCTCGCCATTGTTTTTCCTAGACTTCTAGTTTCAGAGCTAGTTATCACTAAAACCAGTAATAATCAAATGCAGAGGCGATTATTTAATATGATAAAAGAGTAGATACATTGATATAGTCTTGGAGACATAGCCAGCCCTTTGAGGGCAACCATAATGCTGGTGCAGCCCAAGATGAAATTGAGTTTGACTCCCCTGGTGTAGACTGAAGTGGGGCAGGCAGTCTGTTCACCTAAGCATGCTATTGCCTTATTCTGGAACATGTGTACACCAGCCCTTTCTTTCCTTCCATGCACCAGGATCTATCTATTGGTCCTCATCCAGGCACCCAGCATTTTTAATATCAAAGCTTGGCAGCATTAAGGATGAGACTCTTTGGTACTTTGGTACTCTCAAAGTATAGAAGGAAATTTAGAGGGGAGCATGCGAAGGGTGGTGTTGGGAAGTTGGGCAAGAAACACTGGTTACTTCATCATATGTTCCAACTGTCCTGATTATTGTGCCTTGAACTCACTTTGCACCAACTGAGGATGAAGGGAAACACAGTGGAAGGGGGAGAGATTTAGAAACTTTTAGAAACTAAGGAAGTGGGATGTCAAGACTGTCACTGCTAAATTGGGATTAAGGTATGCCTTAAATACCACCTGAAGTAAACATCTCAAGCAAGATGGAGACCTGTGGCCCCAACATTTGTCACTTGCCTTCGCTTCCATGCTATTTTCACTATCTGTGCTTGCTGACTACATTGGTGGGCTTTGAATACTGGTGTGGTGTACAGATATACCTCAGCCAACAAAACTGATCTTTTCCAGGACATTACTACTTTTAACAGAAAATCTGGTACCTCAGGCAGAAATAACATGGAAAGAACAAGATTAGGTTCTTACACCAAAAACGCATTTCAGTATGTTTCTGCCAACTTTTTATTGAGAACAATATGCACATATGAAATGAAACACCCAGTTAGACAAGCCTTATCTAAAGACACAAAAATACTTTGAACCTTCTAGACACCACTTGAATGCATCCAGTGTTGACTTTTTTTTTTTTTACCAGCCTCTACTTTTCTCATAATATCCACATCTGTGGCCATCTATCTTTTTGATATTTCTGTGCTTTAAAAATGTTTGGGAGAGGTGTTAGATTCTGGCAGCAGCTGCTGTTTACCTTGACTGTTGAAGACAGGCACACATAGCTGCAGTAGGAATGGTGAGAGTAGAATTCCTGCTCGGAACATGCTGCCGCAACCGAGCACTGAAAGTCTGTGTACCTTGGTTGCAGCAGCATGCTTTCTATAAATAATGCAAAAAAAGAAAAGAGAAAAGTATTGCTGGGAAGGAATGGAATTCTACTCTCACCATTCCTACTGTAGCTATGTGTGCCTGAAGTAGAGCAACATACTCTACTTCAGCATACTTTCATTCTGATGCTGCTACAAAAAAATCAGCTAGACAGAAGATGAGGATGAAAAGTGGGGGCTCAGTGGCACATATGTAGAAGCCCAAATAGATGGTATCACAAGACTGATTTGAATTGGGAATGGGGAGGCAGGATATGTAAGATATGTGTGATAAATGAACTGCTGAGTTCCAGAGGTGTGCATCCACATGTATTTATATGATGTTTTTCAGAGCTAGGAAATCTACATTTATCAAATTACTTTTCCAAACCTGGGAAAAAGTACTTTTTGGACTACAGCTACTAGAACTCCCCAGCCAGCATGTTAGCTAGGAGAATGTGTAGAGTTAAAAAAACAACAACAATATTTTTCCAATGTCTTCTTTCTGTTAGCAACTGCTGGCCATTTAAAAAGAGGCAGTGCGAGAACAGTTGTGGGTGGATGAAGATGTCTCAAATCTTATGGGCCTTGTGGGTGAAAATGTCCCAGACCAGTAATATTTCATAACTCAATTCTGACCCAAAGCATTGTGCCATAACAGTAGCCCAGAAAAATAACAGTAAATCACAAATAAGTGAAATAATGTAGGAAGACAACTTTACAAATGAAAATGGACCAGACTGTAAAGAACCTGGCTCCCTACATACCTGGTCTGGTGCTGCGCTTGCTTTTTTAGTAGCGTGTTCTGGCATCACATAGCTAGTCCCTGTTTTGGGGGAAAGTTGTGGTATAAATTATTAACAACAACAACAAGTGTAGATGGTATCAGCCACCCTGGAACTGAAAGACATATGGACAAGTCAATCTGTGTGGTCTACTAATACTGCAAGATTGACTACATTCCCATTTTAACCCGCTTCTGAATAAAATTAATGCATCAGGATTCCAAACTGGTCGACCTTGTTCCATACCCAATTTATTTGCTCTGATAGCAGGTGAGATAATCTGTGCATTAGGATTCAGAGTGGAGGATCTCCTTTGTGACCTTTTTTCAAAAAGAGAGGCCTTCCTTTTATACCCATTTTGTTCCCACAGGGTCCTTCATTGTCAGAGATATCCGAGAAGCATTTGCTGCCCACACACTTGTATCCAAATATTTGTGCTATTCAGAAGTGAATTGCTTATTCAACTAAATGCTCAAGTATGCCAGGATTCTTTTAATTGGAGCAAACACTTCGATCAAATAGCCCGGGACTGTGGAATAATTTCTCAGTGTACGGAATGCACACCCCATGACAGACTGCTTCTAGGCTAGACTACTGCAACGCTTTTTCCATTGGGCTGCCCTTAAAGATGGCTCGGTGATTGCAAGCAGTTCAGAATGCTGCGTAATGCTGGTTTGGCCAACCTCGCTGGTGGATTCTGTGAATTACAAGGTGATATTCTGAGAGAGCCAGCATTCTGTAGCGGTTTGAGCATTGGACTACAATCCTGGAGACCTGAGTTCAGTTCCCTACTCAGCCATGAAAAAACTCACTGGGTGGTGCGTCACACACTTCAGCCTCAGAAAGCCGGGTGATAGTTTAACTTTAGGATTGCTGTAAGTCAGAAATGACTTGAAGGCACACAATAATAAACTCTTACCCTGAGACTCCTGTTCTTCAACCTGGGGGAAACAGGGTCCAGATGCTAAGACCTAGAAGCCCTAGTGGCTGCAAGAAAAAAAAGTATAAAAAGAGAAGAAAGAGAGTGTTTTGTGCTTCATCGCTTCTACAAAAGTCTGGGTTTACTGGTAGACCTTTGGATGCTCTCTAATATATTCACAAGTATTTCTGATTCCCAGTTAACAATAGCAATGTTTCTTAAACAATTATCTCAAAATGATGTTGCTGAAATGAAGAAAAGATGGGAGTAGGAAAAAATTAATATTTGCATTCAAGGATCTGGAGCTTTCTGGAACCAAGAAGGAATTTCCCAGGCTCAGAATTCTTTATTTCTCTCTGTGTGTCTTTGTACATTACAGCACAGGGCCTGAAATTATGAAAGAACTAAAAATGCTAGTAACAAACAAACCAGTTGAAGAATTCACATCTTTTTAGTAATGCTGTGGGCCTCTTGGGGACTAACAAAATGCACATGTAAAATGAAACAAATAAGTCAGATAAGAACATTTTGAACCTTCTAGAGGCAATTTGAAAGCTTCTTTCAAACTGCATACAAGGATAATTTTTTACCCTTTTGCTATCCTCTACTTTTCCTATGAATTTCATTTTTGTGGCCAGAGTTTTAGATCTATGCTTCTTTAACATGCACACTCAGTAAGCAATCCAGAAGAAAGCTGCAGTTTACTTTGCCTGTTATAGGCAGGTAGGCACAGTTAGAGTAGAATCAACTGAAGCAAAATTCTGCTGTTTCCCAGCTCAAGTTTTTGTGGCTATGTTTACCACAGATACACTGCAACCCAGCACCAAAAACAGTGTTTCCTCATTCCTCCTTCAGAATCCTTCCAGTGCCAATGGAGAAGTGGCACTATAATAGTGTAGTGCGGAAACCCTTTGAAGGTTTGTGGCCAGTGTCACAATTTTCAACATTCTGTATCCCAATACATTCAGATCCCATTCCACATCACTGTATGCAGTGATTGTCCTTAAACACATGTGGTTTGAATACTGTACTCCATCAATGCATCTGAAGAACTGGATTAAAATCCACTGACACTCATGCCAAAATAAATCAGTCTTAAAGGTATCGGTATATTCCTTCCTCCTCCCTGTTTCCTTTCAAGTACACTTCCTGGCTGAACCCCATCACACCCTCCAATATTTCAACAGATGAGCACTGGGACACATGTAGCCAAACACATCTGAGCGTGGCAGAGGTGTATCTAGGGGGGGCAACTGGGACGTGAGCCCCAGGCACCAATGCCAGCAGGCACAACAAAGCAGAACTGCTGTCCTACCCAGGCCTGGCCTGCTGCCACCCTACCCTCGCCGGGGTCCTTCCTGGCCACCTGGGGCACAGCTTCCACACTTGCCCAAGGCACTGGTGAGCCTAGATACGCCACCAGAGTGTGGTCAAGATGACATTAGTTGTTGGTGAGGAAGAATAGACAAGGATTGGTTGCAGCATTTTGCTTTTGCCTGAGCCAACTGGGACGGGTAAGATTCTGCTCCTTTCTCTTTTGCCGAGCTGAGTTCAAACTACTTTTTCACTTTGAACTCAGTTTGCAGTAATTGAAGTAAGTCGAAGGTAAAAGGGGAAAGTGGAGGGAGGAGAGAGAAGTTTGGACATTTTAAAAACATCTGAAAAAGTGGGATGACAGGATTAACTGGGAGATCAGAACAGTCGGAGGGTATGCACCATCACTCTCACTCTGGATATGTTTTCCTTAAAGTCTTTTTCCTGATGTAGAAACTTTGATTTCAGAAGCTTGCAGAGAGATTTTTGGAATTTGTCGTCAAGTTAATACAGCTACCACTGCATTTATACCTGAGAGGATACACATATCAATTCTGCTAAACATATCGGTGAAAAGCCCACTGGTTCATGGTGCTAAACTAAAGTTGTCTGGAAATACAACTTTCATTCAGCGGATGCTTTTTCCTTGACTCTTTGCAAAGAGGGGTTTGGAGTTGTTCTTGTTGTTGTTTTTTATAAGTGTCCCTCTCTTCTCCAACTCTGAACATTGTGGGATTGTGTGGACCTCTCCAGAAGGCCAGAACATGGAACTAGATTTCTACATAGAATGTTTTTGCCATTGTGCCCAAACTGAGCTAATCAACAAGAGACACAATTTACCGCACAATCTGAGCCATGTGGAACAAGCTGGCATCCACACTTTCAGAAACAACCCTAACATAGTTATATGACAAGCTGACAAAGGGGAAGCTATGGCCATCATGAACAAGTCAGACTATATATAGAAGGCTGAGAGATAGTTGTCCATCACTTTTTACAGATTCCTCTCCAAAGCTCCCACTGACAAATATCTGAAGGAACTCCCCAAATTACTCTTTTCTCTGAAAATTTAGGGCAGGGATCATGATTTGCCTCCTTCTGGACCCAGTTACTTTCCATTCCTCTCTCCTAACTGTGTAAATATGCTTAAAAGCTGAACACTTACTGTACTGTATTCTGTGCTGCACCTGAAGAAGTGAGTTTATATCCATGAAAGCTCATGCAAAAATAATTTTAAAAAAAGTTGGTCCTAAAGGTGCTTCTACATTCCTTTTTCTCTTCTTCCCCTCTCTTCCTCTTTTTTTATTCTAATTTGGCAGTGTCTCTTCCTTTCTTGTCCACAAGGTGGCATTAGCAAGATGCAGAATCTTTCACAAGAACAGATCACCTTGCCCATTTCAAGGGCCTAGAAACACGTTACATTTCTGCATCAGTGGCATTGGAGCGTGCCCAGAACTTTGTACCTTTGTTTGAGTTTCTCCTACCTAAGTGTCAGGTAAAGAGGAGAAAAGGAGACTACAGTTTTGCTTCATTTCACATGGAGCAACTAGAGGCTCTTTCTTTCCTCTTTACCAAAGACTTAGGTAGGAGGAATTCAAACAAAGGTATAAAGTTCTGAGCAGTAGTAATTGAGCTCAGTTACTTCCCTCAAAATTCTTGCTTATAAGTAGAAAGTTAGGAGAGATTTCTTCACTGTAGATCTTTCTGCTTCTCACTTTCCTTGGCTTGTATATTGACATAGTTCCCTCCTCCAATACATTTGTATCCTATATTGGGTATGTTATAAAAACATAAAAAATTATTGTTAAAATGCAATTAAACTGTCCACAGAATTAAAACCATTTCAAATAAATCTGTTAAAAGACAAAAGATAAAAGTCAGCGGAAAAGTACACAATAAAAAGCTCTTGCAGTCATTTCCTAAAAACCTGTGAAAAGAGAAAAGATTTCATCTGTTGATGGAAGAACAGCAAAGAGGGAGCCATCTTAACACTGAGTCCAAGCCTTTGACCCTACATGTGGAGCATAAGCATGTGAGAGGCAAAGTTTTTCTGTGTAGGTATAGGCCCCCCTTCCATTTTAGCAGCACTGATGGATGAAAATATGGGTCAGAATTCTGTTGATGTCTTATGCATGTATAAGTTTCCCTATGAAAGCATTTAGACTCCCTGGAATCTGCTAGAACTGGAGAAGAGATGCAGTTGCCAGTGCTGAGGAATAGGCCCTATTTTGTAGAATCATAGAGCTGGAAGAGACTAAAAGGGCCATCTAGTCCAACCTTCTGCCATGCAGGAATACATCATCAAAGCATTCCTGACAGATGGCCATCCAGCTTCTATTTCAAAAGCAAGAAGGAGACTCCACAACACTCCAAGGCAGCATGTCCCACTGTCAAACTGATCCTACTGTCAGGAAGTTCTTCCTAACATTTACATGGAATCTCTTTTCCTGAAGTTTGAAACTATTGCTCTGTGTCCTGGGCCCTTTCCGCAGCTTACCTGTTTTCAGCGCTGGGGTGCGGGGATCGCGCTAGCAGCCTCTTGCGAGAGGCTCTCACATCCCCGTTGCTTCAGCTCTGCAGCTGCTGCCTGCCTGTGATCAGGCAGCGTGAGAGCCCCTCCTCTTCCTTCTGCAGCACAGCCTGGGGTTTTTCCAGGCTGTGTTGGGCAGGAAGCACAAGCACCACGGCTCCAGAGCTCCACACACACAGTAAGAGTATGGTGGGTCAGCCTAGTTGACCACTAGGTGTAAGGGAAAAGCAGTAAATTGTCTTTGCAGATGAAGTCTCTCTCTGTGTGTGTTTAAGAGGAATACAATAGAACTCTGTAAGATAGAATGATAGGGAGGATGGAATGTGGTACGCTATGCTTATGCTTCCTTTACTTTGCAACATTTGTAAGATTATGCTAGAGAATGGTGGGAACCTTTGTATGCATTTGTTTCCTTTCTTGAACATGTGATGACTGTACTGGAAAATGTATAAATGCTTGTAAGCTCAAATAAGGGGGGCTCGGTTTCTTTTGGGAGATATCCCAGCTGAGGCTTGCTGGCAAAATAAAAAACTTTTTTCCTAACCAAAAGGGTCTTATCTCTGGTTTCTGCTTCAAGAGCACGTGGGGCCCCGGAGCAATGCACAATCGCACACCATTTTTGGCTAAAAGCTGAAAATGAAATAGTGTGCAATTAGTGCCTGCCGGCCCCGGCAACAGGGCCCTGGTCTCCAGAGCGGCAGAAAGCAGGCTTGCTCCATCCTCCATATCACTGCCACCTTCAATAAGTTAGTGGTATTTTCAGTTTGGTATTTAAGAGGTACCAAAAGGGGTAAATTTTTTGTGGTATGGTTTCTATACTGTATTTGCATCTATTTTGAATTTTGTTGTTATTTAAGGTTTTAAGGTTTTATCCAAATGTGGCAATACTATGGAACTGCACAGGCAGAAGTCTTGCACTGGCATTTCATGGGATGCATAGAACTTTTGAAACAGGACATATGTGTCAGATTGTTGATATGCGTGTGTGTGTGTGTGTGTGTGTGTGTGTGTGTTGCATATGTGTGTGTATGGATTAAACTGTGATTGTGTTTGGAATATACAATTATAGTTAACCCCATAGAATCCAGAGAGATACGCATGTAGTTATGCAATTTGGCCTTTCTAAACAAGAGTTGAGTAGCATCAGTGCCTAAATATACATTCAGAGATTCACGCTATGCAATTGCAAGATAGGATCTCATCCTCCTACAATAAGCAGCACTTGTAGACTAAAGTCTGAAAAAGAAAAAGTTGCCTGGCTTGCCTCCCCTGCCCTCCATCCCTCAGTTTCTTACATCTCCAAAATTCCTCCCTAGACATGTTGCTAATGTGTGAGTGTGCCTACTTCTTTACAGAAAATGGTTCTCTCTTTGAAAGTGTCCCCTATTTGAAGGAGCGTCTATTCAAAGCATAGTTTGGAGCAAAATAACTACAAGAAGAAAACCAGTGAGGAAGAGAAGAAAAGAAAGAAGGAAGAAGTTGTGTGCCAAAAGAAGAAAATTTCATTCTCAAAAGAAGCAATGACTAATTTTTTTATCAATTTTCTTCCTGCTACAACACTTTCAAAGAATATTTGCAGTTCCAAGACTTATTCTGTCTGGATCTTGGATGTTATAAGTTTGTGCAGAAATTGTCATTTTCTGTGCAGGAAATAGCATCTTCTACAGAGAAAGGAAAATGCTGATTTCTGTGCAAAAATACCACATGCAATTTTTGTGCAGAATAAGTCCTGAACTGCAAAAATTCTGATCAGGCCAGGATTCTTCTCATCAATTATTTCCCAAAACTCAAAAGATACTTTTTTAAAAAACATTTTTGAATACTTTTGAATATTCTTCTCACCCCCAGTCAATAGTAAGCACTGGGAGAGGAGAATGAACATGTACATGTATTATACCTGATCCCAGTCATGTTGAACAATATGAGATACATTACACTTATGTTTGAATTTCAGCCATCATTTCCCACTTGTCATGCTCATTTATCAATCAATACGCACACATTTCATGGAAACTAGAGCCCTTGTTCACCTTCTTTTTCATGGATGATGCCTTCCCTCTTTTTTCTGTGGGGAGCAATGTAGCAAAGACTACCAGAGTGGCCAGTAAAATACCAGACTTACATAGACTGATACCAAATGGTTCCCAGGTTAACAGGGATGAAGCCAGGATGAGACAAATGGGAAAAGCTCAGAAGAGTTATGTCTTTGGAGGACATCTTCCAGAATGCCTCAGTCCGCATGGCTAGATCCTGGAGCCTGTGATCCAAGAAAATATTCCTTCCTCCCTCCATCTCTGCAAATGGGAAGTGTTGTAGCTGCAGTCACCAAGGAATACCAACCTTGGCCAGAATTCACTTAAGGAGGTATGCACATGTAAGTCATGCTATGCATGCAGGGCTGAGAAAGTCACCATTGTGCAACAGAACTATTCACTGCTGATAGCAGTGAAAGCAGAGTTGCACAGATGGCAAGTTCATCTGCCCCTTGTCTTTGCAAATTGTGTGTCATGCTTTGTGGCAGTGCATTCTATACTTTGTATTGCAGTTGTTCATCATCTATTTTGCACTGCAGTTGAGTATTCTCTACTTTGCATTGCGTTTGTGCATCTTGTATTTTGTACTGTGACTGTGTATTGTATGTTGTGCATTAC